>PVKB01000522.1:493884-639375 GCA_004027205.1 Ctenodactylus gundi
TCCCCCCCCCCCCCCCCCCCCCGCCTCTCCAAACACTCACACACGAACACTTAAGGTCTATGAGGTATAAGGACAGGGGGGCAAAGAAAGGTTCATGGGAGGCCACCACAATGGATCTAAGCTCTGGTGTGAGGTGAGGAGGGTTGGCAGACTTATGTTTAGGAGGAGGAAACAGAAGGACTCATGAAGGGATGAAGGGTTTGGCTGTAAACACGGAAGTGGTCAGATAAACGCAAGAGGGAGCTGAGGTACAAACACTCTACTATGCATCCTGGGAACTGGAACCACAGGACACAGAGCAAGAAGGTCCCACTAGAGGTCTGCTTAGAGGATAGGGATACCCCAGGAGAGCCCAAGTTGGACTAAAGGTTTCTTGAGCCTCCGTGGGTATTGAATGAACGATGTTGCTTATGGGTTCAGAGGCCTTGGCATCTAATTTCTTGAATTTCTCTGTGCCTCAGTCTCTCCATGTGTACACTGGGTGCAACTGTGCACTTCCTGGGGTTATTTCAGGGAGACTGAATTGGTACTCAGGCAGGAGGGCAGCAGCACTTTCCCTGATCCAGCGCTACCTCCATGAGCCCGACTTCAGATTTCAAGGGGTAAAACAGAGAGCCTATGAATCCTGTGAGAACTCAGTCTACAGTCCACCCTGGCCCATGTGCACCTCCCTCTCACCCACCACATATCCCCTCATCATCCTGGTCTCAGGGATGCCCGTATGCTGGCCTGACTCTCTTGCCTCTCGCATCTCTCTCCCTCTGCCTTGATCCTTCTTGTTGGTGTGAAACACACAGCGTATGCCAAGGCGTTGTCATGACCTTTTGCCTCCCCACCCCCACGCAGCACTGCTCAGACCATGGACATGCAGTGTTGCCACCTCCACAGTGGCCAGGCTGCCAGGATTGGCCAAGGATCAGGGAGGGAGAAATGTGGGAAGAGACCAGCTGATGCTCAAATGGAAAGGCAATGCCCAGGGCCCAGCCTTCACCCTGGTCACCTAACAATCTCACTGGCTTTCAACTGCTTAGATTCTCATGTGCCCCAGGTAGCCCTGCCCTTTCAGATCTCCATGCCCTTGCTGTACCAGCACCATCTGCCCAACTCCTTCCTGTACGGCTCCTACCCCTCCACTCTCCCATGGACTCCCACTCCTCTCTCAGCCTCCCTGTGCAGCCCTAAAGAAAGCACCTCGGGTGAGATTCACACTCATTCGTCTGTCCCTCTCTACTGTAAAAACCCGGACCACACTAGGAAACTGCAGGGGGTCCGAAGGATTTTTTTTTCCACTGAGTCAAATGGGGTTCAAAGTCAAGAGATGAGAAGTGAGGCTCCTTCCCAGAGTGGAAGGGTTTGCACTCTGAGGGGAGAGGTCCGGACCCTGGAGTTCTGCCTTCCTTTGGTACTTGCCCTCTTGAAACTTTTCTGTTGGCTCAATTCTTATTTATTTTCAAGATATTCAGGGAAGAGAAGATATACTCTCTCACCTTGCTTTCCCAGTAAGAAAGTACATAATTTCTAAGTTAAATAAAAAAAAAATCCTGGTTAAATGATGAAATTTATCTCCCTGAAGAGGAAGAGAAAGGCAGGCTCACTGATGCTCCAGGAGATATCCTAGGATATATGGTGGCACGTTGCTGCCTCCTGGTGGCAATTTGACTTGCAGCTCTGTAGGGGATCTGGTTGGGCTGAAGCCCATTTAGCACTAGTCCGGGACAACCCGGTAGAAGCACACTTTACCGCTAGCTCACGCTAGAGGGCGTTCAAGAGGCACACCTCCCGCGCCTTGTCCAGTGACGAACTGCTGGTTGGCACGCCCCATCCTCCTTCCTCTCCCTCTCCTCCCCCGGGGGACCCCGCTGGTTAAGGCCTTGCTAATTGGCACAAGGTAACTTCCGCATTATCCTAGTCTATTTAAGCACCTGTGCTTCCTAAATAAAGTGAGGCTGCATTCAATCAAACGGGTTCCCAGAGTGTGTACTCTGTCGTCCGGCCCCTCCTCAGCTGTTCTAGGGGTCCCCGTGGGACAGAGACCCCTACATAAATCTTGTCCAAAGAGTAAATGGGGAGATGGGCCCTCATCAGGCTTCTTATTGGGCCAGGGAGTCACCAGCCTCTCACTACAGGTGCCTGAGCATACTATGGTATCAGTCCATGTGGTTCACAGTGACAAATTCTCATAAACCAAAGGCTCCTAAACTACAAACATGAATTTCTCACAGTACTGGAGACAGAGGGATGAGATCAAGTCACCTGTAGATCCTAGCACTGATCAGTCCCCACTTCCTGGTTCTTGATCCCTTATGGAAGAAGGGCTCAGGAGATCTGTCCAGGGTCCCTTGTTTAAGGGCATTAAGACCATTCACCAGGGCTCCACACTCACGGCCTAATCACCTCTACAATGCTCTACCTCCAAATACCATCACATTGGAGATTAGGTTTCAACACAGAGATTGGAGAAGGGAAGGCACCTGTCTTAGTTACTTTTTCATTGCCGGGACACCCACTACTTAAGGCAGGGAAGATTTATGTAGCTCACAGTTTCAGAGGGTCTCACACAGTCCACTCACGGGCAGCTGGTAACAGCAGAAGCACAAGGCAGAGAGGTGAAAGCCGCTTACAGCATTGTACAAAAAAGTCAAGCAAAGCAGGAGAAAAGTGGAGAAAAGTGGATTGGCAGAGTCGGGCAAGGCTAAAACTTTCTGAGGAAAGCTGTAACAGTGTTCCTTCTTCCATTTTTTCCTCAGGTCACACTGGACCTCCCTCACTTCCTGGACCAATACTCAAAAGCACTCACCTGAAAACTCTGCCCTGGACAAGCCCCAGTCTCAAGTTCAGGTCAAACCTCAAGCATCTGTCCTGTCCAGCCAGGCCCCACTTCCAAAGAGCACACGGTTTCAAACATGAGGCTTTGGGGGAACACTTCAGATCCACACCATAACATTCCATCGCTGGTCCCCAAAGACTCATGTCCACCATCTCACATGAAACACATTTATTCCTTCTCTAAGAATTGGCAAATTGGCTTAACAGTTGTGGCACTGATAGTAAGTCCAGGTCCATGAGTCTCCAGAGACTCAAGGCAAACTCTTCATTCAAAGTTTCTGTGAAAATCAAGATAAGCATTTTTAATATGAAATGGCACAGGGAAAATTCCCATTTAAAAAGGGAAGAATAGGAGAAAAGAAAGCAATTGAACCAAAACAAGGTTTAAAACCAGGAGGACAAGGATTAAATCCTGCAGCTCTGTGTGCAATTTGTGGGATAAACTGTGGTAACATGTGAAATCTGAAAGGACTGGGTGGCCCCGGCCCTACAGCATTCCCTGTGATTGCACCTTCCATCTTCTTTCCTTGGAATGGCTCCACTCAAAGCTTTTGGTTTTCCTCAGGTGACAATCCATGTTACTTTTGGGGGTCTCCAATGAACCTAAGGCTTCTCCTTTACAACTTCACATACTGCCCTCCAAGGAGCACTGTGCCTAGGCTCCAAGAGGCTTCTTCTGGGATCTGGGTGGAAGCCTCCACACCCCCACAACTGTTGCATCCTGCATGCGCTTAAAACGAGAAACATGGGGCCAATGCCAAGGTCTGTTACAGGCTGCAGCAGCCTCCAAGTGCCTGGATGGCTAAACTCAAGGCAGCTGAACTTGCAACACTTTTATCTTTGGCCCTAGGGGTTGCCCTGGGGTATTCTTCTCATAACAAGGTCTTTTGCCTTTGCATCTTTAATCAGAAAATGGTAGGATCTTGCTGCTTCTTGAAACAGCCCCAAGACATCTTATTTGAGAGTCCCATTTTCAAGTATTTGGCTTCCTTTTTATGCTAATCACTTTAACATCCTTGTGCTCTTTGCCCCACCTCTGCAGGTACTTACAGTCTTGAAAAAATTCAAACATTTTACATCATTTTTCTCTTCCACTTTTCCTGCTTTTCACCATAGAGCTGGCAAAATCTGCAATATATAATCATATCAGAGCACAAATGTAAGACAGACTTGAAAGGTCCTCCACAGATTAAGTAGTTTACTACACGTAATCACAGATTCTGACGAAGTCCCCGGACAAGGGCAAAATGCCAACACACTTTTTTTTTTTTTTGCCAGAGAATAGCATGCGTGATTTCCAGGCCAACTGTCATTATGAGTTCCTTCCCCTGTGAAACCTCCTGACCCTGGCCTTTACAGTCTGTACTTCTTTCTGCATTCTGGTCTTTCGAGCACTGATCCTAATCTCCCATCAAGCTCAGCTCAGAGAATTTTCAGGCTTCTCTAAACAGCATCATCACATCTTTCTAAGCTCCTCCAACCAAGCAGTTCCAAAGGCTTCCAAACTACATTGTTGGGTAAAGTCACAGCAACGACTCCACACCTAGCATCAATTTCTGTCTTAGCTACATTCTCACTGCTGCAACAAAATGGGTGACATTCACAGATTAAGGGAGGAAAAATTTATTTATCTCATCAATTCAGAGATTCTCAAAAAGTTCATTCATGGTCAGCCAGCAATGGTGGAAATACATGGGAGAGGCTGTAGAGCTACACACCTAATTTCAGACAGAGGCCTACTGAGGCAAGAGCCATTCAGATATCTACAGATTCAGGCAGGGCAAAGGGTCCCAAGAAGAAGCAGCAATTATGTTTCTTCTTCCTTCTTTCACTTAGTTCAAGCTGTCAGCAGGGACCCACTGACCCATGGTGGTTCCCCTTCCTAAGTTCCTAGCAGACAACCAAAAAGCTCTACCCTGGGCAACACCCAGTATCAATGAACAAATACAATTCCTCCAATTCAAACTACAAGCATCCACCCCTTCCAGCCAGACTCCACCTACTAACACCACACCTATCCACAACTTAGCCAAATACATCCAAGTACATGAGGCATTTGGAGGACACTCCAGATCGAAACCAGAGCAGTATCTAAACATTCATTCTAAGTCTGTAGCATGTAGAAATTTCTCCGGAACCAGACAGAGAGCTGGCTAAAACCTGACAGGAAGCTGACCACCAGTTAGTTCTGGACTGAAGCGCAGGACTGTGCTTGGGACAGGCCGTGCTGGCCACAGGCAGGGTCTGAGGTTTCAGGTCAAGATAAGCCTGAGTGGGCAAGGCCAGTGGTCAACCCACATGTTCACCTGGCTGTGGGCTGGACTACTCGGAAAGAAAGGCAATGGTGAGTGCAGGATATCTGAAAAGGCTCACTTCCTTCTCAAATCTGCCACCTCCACTCAGGCTCCTTCCATGCTTTGTGTCAATCTGAGCTTCCTCCCCATACTCGCTCATCTTTGTCCACAGTGTCTAAGTCTCACCCACCACTGCCTTTCTGAATACTGCAGGCATCAGTCACTAACACAGAGTTGGGCAGCCCTCAGGACCAGCCCTGGCCAGGGTACAGAGGGAAAGGGGACTGAGGGGGAGTTGTAAGATTCCTAGTATAATAAATTCTCAGTGCCTGTGTTTCTCTCTTTCATGAGGGTTGTCAGCTCATTTAAATCTCTGGATATTGCTCTTTCTGCCCAGAATTCCTTTTTCTTTTCTCGTTCCTCATTGTGTACTTTCTTGTCTTTAACATCTCAACCAATTTGTATTCTCTTTGGAGAGGGCTTCCCTCGCCACCCAATGTAGAGTAACCTCCAAGACTCCGCTCCACTGTCTAGTTCAGTGTCCTACACAGCATACGTCACATAGGAGTCTAACCAATATGTGACAACTATGGACTACATGACCCTGGGGAATATAGTGCCATGTAGCCTGCATTGGAGCAGTGTGACCCTGGTTCCAGGGCCACCTGCTTCAAGAAACGGCCCTATAGAAGGTTGTCCACACAAGAGTGGAGTAGGAGGCTATTGGCCACATCCTCCTTGTTGGCTACTGGTGGCTCTAAGTTTAACAGATTTCGCAGGAGAAGATTGCTTTAAAGATTTTGCCAATTTCAGCAGTGTGAATACTCCCTGTGATGCCAAGTAAAACTACAGATAATTCAATAACTGTCTGGCAATGATCATTTTTTTTTCAGTAATGTAGACTGAAATCAGATCCTTTGCACTGGGCTATACCCTCATCTGTTTCCTATATTTATATTCATTTTTAATTTGAGATGGTCTCACTAACTCACTAAACTGCCCAAGCAAGACTCAGACTTGTGGCCCTTCAGCTCAGTCTCAGATATTACTACAATACCCAGCAAGAATATTTTCTTTTCTTTTCTTTTCCTTTTTCTTTCTTTAGAATTAATGATGAACTCTGAGTCAGCATGAGCTGATTCTAGGTCACAACTAGCTGTGGACACCCAGATGACTAGGAGTGGGAGAAGCGTTTCAGATCAGGACACAGGGAAGCAGGCAGCAGGACCACAAAGGAAAAGGCTGCTGGGCCTCTCTCCATGGAGAGAAGAGCGGACAAGAAATGATTCATCATGGAAATATGGAAGGAGAAGGGGGTGGGGCACAGATGCTGCCTCAGCCAGGATGAAAACAGAACTAAGCATCAGGTGCAGGAGAGGATGAAGAGTGAGCACACAGAATGGGTGCCAGGAGAATAGGGACACCCAGTCTAGGTTCCAGCTTCTCACCATCTCTCTGGCCTCTCTCCTCCTGGGCTTGGGTCCACCCTGGGACCTGTGACACAATTCCCCCTAGAGGTCATGCCAGAAGCTGCATGAACATCCTCAACTCCTGCTTATAGCTCAGGGATGAATGTTCCCTGAGCACCTGCAGGCCATTTAGTGAGCCAGGGAAAGGCAAGAGTTATTTCTTAAGATACTAACATAGTTTTGGGGGAAGAACGCTGGGGAATGAATTCGTCTCTGTGCTCGTAGCACCTTCTTCTATCTTATTCAAGCTGCTAACCTGTTCCATTCTTATGACCACAGGGGAGGCATGGATCCAAGCAAAACATGAGAGACAGGACCCCAGCAGAGGTTGCAGCACCCTGAGCCGTTGCGGGGCTCTTGCACAGTTCGGGACAGGCTGGCCCTGCCACCTCTTCTGCATTCTCCAAGCTGGAGGCAACACGAGGTAGGTGCAGAAAGGCTACGATGCCACAAAAAGCTGAAGAGTCGGGCTGTGCACTGAGACACTCCCGACAACATCCTAGACTCCAGCATGGAGACTTTGGGGCCAAGTGGCTGTGCTTCTATGTTTCGCTGTAACCGTTTTTCAGAGAAAAGCCCCTGCACGGGTCAGAAATGGCTCTAGAGTGTGTTGGCCACGCAAGAGCAAAGTAGCAGGCAACATTGAGGTAGGCAACGTTGCAGCTAGTCTCTAAAGCAGGACCTCAACGTGCCTAGTCAAGGTAAAGAGCAAAGGCATGCCAGGCGGAGGGGAAAGCGGGTAGAAGTGGGAGGAAACGCTGTGGGTCATCATAGAAGCCTCAGAACTTCTGTAGGCTCGAGCATCTGTGAAGGTGAAAGCTGCAAGAGAAGTACGAGCAACAGGTAGACGTATGTCTTCTATGATAGCCAAAGATATGGGCACGTGGACAAGGCCCAGAGGATCGAGAAATTAATACATGGACCACTCCCTTACCCTGCATGGGAGCTGCTGGAGATGGAGCGCTCCTGCACCGCCACCTCGGCCTCCTGCCCACTGGCACCCTGACACTCTTTTTGCTCTTTCCACACAGGCAAAGCAGCCTGGAGCTGCCGGGGCACCCTCCGTGGGACAGCAAGAAACTTCCTGCCACCTAATGAACCTGGACTGTGATGAAGCATTTTCATCCATCGTTCGAGGGACTCTTCCCTACGCCCAAGAGATGATGCTGGAACTGAACTATTATTAATACTCAAAGTTCTGAAGTCAGAACTTACTAAGATTAAAAATGGCAGGACACATCGTCTCTTTTTTGTGATACTCCTTGAGGTGGGGGAGTTGGGAAGAGTTCCCTTTTGAACAGATAATGTCACCAATAATTCTGATGCCCAGCTCCTCTACACAATCAGTGTGGAATTTCTAAATGAAAATTTGGGGGGTAGGCGGACTTTCTGTCACCATGAAAATTTGGAATATGGCTGATCAGTAGCAATTCTGAGGCCTGAGAGGGCCTTTATTTTTATTTTTATTTACCACAGTTCTGACAGTTGCCTGCTGACTTTCAGGGTGGATAATTCACAGAGCTTCCAGAACTTGAGTAACTGGAAGGGAAGTTTGTCTATTATACAGACATCAGAGTCTGATAGTTTTCCTTTCATAAATCTGGTGAACAAGACCAACATCAGTAAGCAGCAGGGGCCTATGGAAGAAGCCCAAGCTTGGTGCAGGGACAACTGGCAACCCTTCTTACTTTGAGACAAGAGCAAAAGATGCCACCAAGATGGTAATGGCCTCTGACTTTGCAGTCTGAAGAGGCAGAATTGACAGAGATTATAAAGAAAGAGGAATTATTTGAAGGACTCACATGTCTGAGGATAGATATAGTCCAAGATGGCAGCTTGTATGTGCAAGAGCTGGAGAGTCCAGTAACTGCCTGGCCATGAGGTATAACACCGGTTCAGGGCTACAGGACAGCCAGTGGTAGTCTGCTGCAAATCTTGGTTGTTCGAAGAGCAATGCTGGAGACCGGAGACTGGAGTGAATCAGTGATAAAGATCTGCGACATGTAGCAAGTGTGTGCTTACCAAGTTGATGTCCGTCGACAATTGTGAAGGCCAAAGCGTCCCTAGGAAAAACTATTAACAATCTTTCTTCTTTTCTTTTATCTAGATGCTAGTAGGGCTCCCCACAACCCGGGCAGGTGTTCTTCCCTCATTCACTGGCCCATAAATCATTCACACATCTATAGGCTCTACCCTGCGTGCATTTCCTAATCCCTTCTAGTTGACATAAGTCCTTCAATGGTGACAGGATAGGTCAGATCACTTGATTCAGACAGACACCATCAGTCTTCACTGGACGCCCGTATCCAGCTCCTCTTGCTGCTGATCCTTAGGTCTCAGCCAGTGTCACCACCTCCCCTGTACACATGGCAAGCAGTGGGATGGAGGAGAGATGTAGGGCTCTCAGCAGGGTGTCATGTACTAATAAAACGGTCATGTCTGGTGGCCTCACAGTTGGTGGGAGGAGGAACACATCCACTTTTAAGGGATCTATTTACTCAGCAACCACACATACAAATTGTAATGGTTGTCTAATGTTCTTTTATTTAAATATGTATGTTAGAGCTACAGAAATGACTAAAAATTTTAATTATAATTAAAACACAAAGTTGACTGTTCTAGAAAATACACATGTATTGCTATTTTTTCTCTTTCTGGGAAAATGGAGAACTACTTATATATGTGCATATTTTTGTGTAATTAGCATTTTATTCTTGGTTTGGGGGAAAATTCTAAAGCAGTAATGTTGACTAATATTGAGTAAAATCTAAGTCAAAATGAAGACTTAGACCAACACATGCAGATACACAATTTCCAAACTTCAGTCTCTCTTTCTAGAGGACTACAGGTTTGTCAAAATGTGTGGACAAAGTCAATCTCGCTGCTGAAAGGCCTGCATGAGGCTGCTAAATCACTGGGCACGAGGGAATTGGAGCCTGGGAATGGGTGGAGACTCCGGAAAGAGCAGAAACAGTCTACGTGGCCTTGTCCCCAGAGCATCATGGGGTCCCAAGGAACTTGCACTGCTGGATTTGGCTCTGGAGAAGTTGGTGATGCTGCTGCAGTTTCTGGAATGACCACTAGGAAAAGCATCCCACAGGAGGCCTCAAGTGCTTTCCCTTCAAATACTCAGAAGAAGACGGGAGAATAGCTCAGAGCTTAAAGTGCTAGGCAAGTGCTAAATACCTGAGTTCCATTCCCCAGCACCAAATAAGCTGGGAGTGGTGGCGCATGCCTAAGCTGGGAAGGCTGAGGCAGGAGGGTTGTTATGAGTTCAATGTCAGCACAAGCTACATAGTGAGTTCAGAAGCAGCCTGGACCACACAGAGAGACCCTGTCTCAAAAAAAGAAAGAAAGAAAGAAAGAAAGAAAGAAAGAGAGAGAGAGAGAGAGAGAGAGAGAGAGAGGGATAAAAGGAAGGAAAGGTAAATACTCAGAAGAGTGTTTGATAAAAGGTAAGACTGCTCCGTGGCTCCTCAGAATTGCAAGGGTGTCACAGACATTTTCTCGTTCCTGTGACACAATACCTAGCACAAGCAATGTACAGGAGGAAAGGTTTGTGTTTTGGTCACAGCTCAGAGGTCTCAACGTGTTCACTGTGGAGCAGCAGTGGTGGCATGGAGGGCAGGTCTGGCAAAGTATAGCTGCTTATGGCATCACAAGAGGAAGGAAGGAAAACAGGAAGAAGCTGGGGCGAGAATACGTCCTTCCAACCCAGTGCTCAATGATCCCGCCTCCCTGCCAGTCCGCACGTCCTTGCCATCCATGAAATTCATGGCATCCAAATAAGTAAGGGTTTAGGAGGATGTTCCAGACCCAAACCAAACCACGAGAGCCAAGTGAACATGAGCTCGGATAGGCAACATCCTCACTGGGCCTGGAACCCTGGAAAGTCATATATGTTAAGAAAAAGGAAAGAAAAAGTCCTGGACTAAATTGAGCCTCAGGCCACAGAGCATTCATTCAGAGTGTTTGGTTAATTTACCCTTTCACACATGCCTAAAAACCTGCTTAAAACTTATGGTGCAAACTAACAAGTCGACTCAGCCTTCCTCAGAGTTTTCCTTTTTTCCCAGGAAGGTGCAAAAGAGGGCTTTGTTTTAGATACTTATTGTTCACTGCGACAAAATACCCAACGTGCACAACTTTACAGAAGAAAACGTTATTTAGTTCACAGTTTCAGAAAGTCTCTGACACGCAGAGTTCATTCATTGCGCAGCCGGCAACTGTACAGGTACCTGGCAGAGATCAAGGCTGGAGAGCTGCTCCCCCCATTCCAGATAGAAGTCAAGTGGGTCTGACGACTCAGGCAAAGAAAGACTAGGGCTTCCCAGGAAGAAGCTTTAGCACTGTTCCTTCTCCAAAGTCAACAACACACAATTCCAAATACATGAGGCTTTTGGAGAACACTTAAAATTGAAAACATAGCAGAAAATTTTGCTAAAATGGATATACTTCTCATCACAGAAAGTAATAATTAAATAATAAATAAATAAATACATTCATAAATAAACATCCTCAGAGATATACAAGTGAGAACATAATAGCAAAAGTTCAAGTGGAGCCACAAGTTTCAGGAAGTCCACAATGATTCGTTAATCAATGATAAATCCTTTGAGTCTTGCATTGTGCGAGGCATGTCTAGAATCGTCAGATGCTTTGCTGTTTTCAACATTCCTGCACTGCTTCAGAAGATGACAAAGGAACAGAGCCAAACGTCAGAGGAGGGGTTCAGGGCCTGTGTGACAATGCCTGTGAACAAAAGCTTTGCAGATAGAACTCTAACTTCTCCCGGAAGTCATCCCACTCACAACCCAAGATAAGGATAGGTTGTCCCTGTGAAGAAGCCAGAGAGAGAACATTAGATGCACCACATACAGGCTGTATAAAATCAGGCAAAGGGTTTAGCCATAGGCATCTAGAGGTGCCTCAGTTGTAAGGGTCAGAAGTTGCCAGGCTGACGGTCACATATCGCTGAGTGCCCTGTAGGGACACCCAGAGGGACAGCTTACCGTGGATGTGGGTGACACCTGAGGCAGGTAATTCTCAAGAGACTGTGGGAGGAGACCAAAGAAGACAGTCAGGGATTCCCTCTCCAAGGAGGTCATGCTATTCTCTTCCCACAGACCAGCAAGGGTCAGCACAGGGATCCCAAAAACCCACAACTTCACACACCTCAAGATTTTTCCTGATACGCTCTCTCTTCGGGTAACACTTGAGAGCACGAAGGAATTCATGCAGGTTTTGCCTCAAAAGAGTCTCCTTCCAAGGTGACAAAGAACACATATGAGGGCTGGGAAGCAAAAAGCATCTTTCCCACGGCCAGGCTACACTCCCGACTTAAACAGTGAGCCAACTGCCAGAGCCATTCCAGCATAACCTGCCCCTTGTCCCCACCTCACCCTTCAACTGTCACAAAAGGCACAGGCGTCGAAGTAAGGGCATGCCCTAGGCATAGCTCAGTCCCCCAAACGTAAGCCTAACTCCTGGTTCTTGGTGTGCAACAGAAAGAGGTGGGCGGATCTTTCTGCACCCAGGGAGAATACATGTCCCAGAAGGAGCTATCAAAAAATAGAGGGTTGGCCACAGAAAGTACTTGTCCCTAACAAGCCAGATGTCAGATATGAATGCCTTGACAACACCAAGGGCTGCTGGATACCAGCAAGAAAATCGCAAGAACCCCAGCTTGGAGTTGGGTGTACGTGTAAACTGCAGGCACCCGAAAGAGGGAAAGGCATATGGCCAACAACCCAGGAAATATCTCAAGTTTACGTTGGACCCAAGATATAGACGCAAACAAAAAGAAGACAAAACTAATAACTCACTGTACAGCCATGGCTGAGTCCATGGCCTGTGCATTGAGTCATTTGATTCTTATACGACAGGCCATCAGTTTTTGGAAAAAAACAGATGCTAGCCAAGGCGGTGATATAACTGAGATCACCTAGGAGGAAGGTAGTTTAGGACCCAGGTACGCCCACGTATGGGACTGAGCTCTTACCGTCAGACGTACTTTGTCGTTATTGTCAGTCTTCTTGAGGTGGGCCAAAAAGAGAGTAAGAGACAATTGTGAGGATGACCAGCTGGGGGTACCTTCCAGACGCCCTTCTCCGGACCACCCATATTCCAGCTACTCACTGGTGCGTTCACGGGGGGAGGATTTCCCAGCGCATACTGAATTTCCCTGACTGTCGCATTGCATCTCTTTATGGACTGTGTGGCAGGGTGTTGGAGCCCAGTGCGGAGCAGCACCAAGAGCAGCAGCAGGGTGGGAAGGCTGATCACGTCAGGAATGGCAAGACGCATCCTGTCTTCTCCTGGTGATCGAGATATTCTGAAGCGCCGGCAGGAGCCTCTGCTTTATATGTGCAGAGATGGGGCACCACGACCCAAGGCAACGGGGTGCATTGGGCGGGTAATGGAAGGATCTTTATCTATGGAATCTCTGTAGAAAACCACAAACTTATTCGTCACTTTCTAGTATTCAACATTAGCAAAATGGGAAAGATGATTACATCAAGGGCCTCTCTGCCTATTGCCCACGAAGGTAGAGATGGACAGATGGAGACAGGTGGGAGAAACCTCAGTCAAGGGAAAGCAGCTGGATTTTGATGTGGCCCAGCCCTCCTATGGAGATGAACCTCACTAACCCAGGGGTTCTGCCTGGTTCTGGGGGAGTTCAAGTGAAAGCCCACTGGCCCAGAAAAGTGTTTGTCAAGTAGTCTGTTACATGGCTAGCCAATCATGAGTGTGCCCATCCCCTGAGAAACACACTCCTGACACCCTCCCAATGCTGCCTACTGGTGTCCAAATCCTTCTTGGTGTTTCCTGGGACCTGGGAAGCTTTTCCCTGACACTTGCTGTTCCTGATGGGTGGCAGGTTTGGTCAGGCACCAGCAGCTCAATCTTTCATTGTCTGAAAGCAACATAGTCCAGCTGTGTCCTGCATGGTTGGAGTTTAGCCCACGCTGGAGGCTTTCCCACAGACACCAGGTTGTTTTTGTAGTCCACCCTATGTCACGGCTGGCAAAAGGTGGCCTCAGCTTGCCAGGGCTGACCCTTATAGGAATAAGCAGGCCAGAGTCTAGCCTGTAGGCTGGAAAGAGCAGACAGTCACATTTAACACACATCACTGCCTGCAGGCAGGGGATCCTGGCTGAAGTGTTTGATACTGGAGTGAAGGCACCCAGCCCCTCTGAAGGGCACCAGTAACTAGGCAGAGTTTTATCACCTAGGGAAAGGATGTCTCAAGCCCAGCCACTGGGCCAAGACAAGAACAAGTTGCAGTGCGTGCTTGTGGAGGAGGAAGCAAAGGAGACCCTGTCCTGCTGACAAGCCCTCACCTCCAGTGCTTGGGCTCCCCTCCCTGGCCTTTCACCCCAGGCCTCCTTCATGCCTCCGTCTGCTCAGCCAGCTGTCCACACTGCGCTTGCTCTGTCTCCCACACAGCCACACATGCTCCTGACCAGGACAAACGCAGTGTCTACTGAAGGATGTCCCAGGTTCCGGGATGGCGAGGTCTTGTCTGAGGGGAGACAAGGAGGCTTCGGACCTGGAGTCTGAGGATCCTGGAGTGCAGGAACGGCCTATGTAGAGGAAGAGGAGAGTGTCAGAATGGGACCTAGCCTGGTAGACACTGAGCATGCGTCACTGGAGGCTTGATGACCGCTGGAGGAGTAAGGCGAAGGACAGCTTTAAGCCATAAAGCCCCCTCTCTCTCTCTTTCTGTCTTTCTGTCTTTTTCTTTCTTTCTTCCTTTCTTTCTTTCATTCATTCTTTCCACACACGCACACACACACATGCACCCTAAAAGTCTATGAGGTATAAGAATAGGGTGACACAGGCAGGTTCAGATTGGCCACTACTCTGGATCTAAGCTCTGGTGTCAGGGGAGGTGGTCAAGGGGGCTTTGCTAAGGAGGAGGAAACAAAAGGACTCATGAAGGGATGAAGGGTTTGGCTGTAAACATGGAAAAGGTCGGATAAACACAAGAAGGAGCTGAGGTATAAATGCTCGACTGTGAGCCCTGGGAACTGGAACCACAGGACACAGAATCAGAAGTTCCCACTAGAGTTCTGCTTTGGAAGCAGGGACCCCCCAAAAGAGACCTGGTTGGACTAAAGTTTTCTTGTGCCTCCGTGGGTGTTGGATGAATAATGTTGCTTATAGATTCAGAGGCTTTGGAGTTTAATTTCTTAAATTTCTCTGTGCCTTGGTCTCTCCAAGTGTACAATGGGAGAAATTGTGCACTTTCTGGAGCCATTGCAGGGACTTTGTGTTGGTACCAAGGAGGGCAGAAGCACTTGCCCTGATCCAGCTTCACCTACATGTGCCCAACATAAAGATTTCAAGGGGTAAAATAGAAAGACTGTGAATCCTGTGAGAACTCAGTCTATCATCCATCCTAGCCCACGTCCTATGCACCTCCCTCTCAACCACCATGTATCCCTTCATCATCCTGGTCTAAGGATTCCCATATGCTGTCTTGACTCTCATGCCTGTCGCATCTCTCTCCCTCTGCCATGGCTCCTTCCTGTCGGTGTGAAACACACAGTGTATGCCAATGCCCCATCATGACCTTTGTCCTCTTCACGCCCACCCAGCTCTGCTCAGACCATAGATATCTGGTCTTGCCATCTCGACAGTTGCCTGGCTGCTTGGACTGGACCAGAATCAGGGAAGGAGAAATGCAGGAAGAGACCAGCTGACACTCATATGACTTGGTCTCAGATCAGAGAGGCTGGGCTCAAGAGGGAAAGGAAGTGACCTTAGTCACCTAACAATCTCACTGGCTTCTCACCTGCTTAGATTCTCACGTGCCCCAGGTAGCCCTGCCTTATTAGATCTCCATGCCCTTGCTGTACCAGCACCATCTGCCCAACTCCTTCCTGCATGACTCCTACCCCTCCACTCTCAGACAGACTCCCACTCCTCTCTCAACTTCTCTGTGCAGCCTTCCCTACAGAAAGCACCTCTGGTGAGATTCACACTCATTTGTCTGTCCCTCCGTGCTGTAAAAACCCCTACCACACTGGAAACTGCAGAGGGTCCTGAAGGACTTTGCTCCACTCTGTAATATGGAGTTCAAGTCAAAGTATGAGACCCCTTTCCAGAGCTGGAGGGTCTGCACGTTGTGGGGAGTAGATCAGGCCTCTGTGAGTTCTACCTTCTTTTGGTACTTGCCTTCCTGGAAATTTTCTCTTTGCTCAATTTTTATTTATTTTCAAGATATTCAGGGAAGAGCAGATGTATTTTCTCATTCTGCCTTCTCAGTAAAAAGCTACATAATTTTTAAGTTACAATGAAAAATAAAATCTAGTTAATTGATACAATCTACTTCCCTGAAGGGTATTTGGATGTGGGAAGGTGGGCTCGCTGGTGCTCCAAGGAGACATCCTGGGATGTGTGATGGCACTTTGCTATCCCAGGTGGCAATTTGACTTATAGATCTTGCACAAAGGACTTTCTGGGTAGATGGGAGATTTGAGCACTTCTGGGTTCTCATTGGTTCAAGAAATGGCCAGCCCCTCATTGGAGGGGGCTGAGAATAAGATAGAATTAGTTCTGTGTCCTTCAGTGTGACTAATTCTTTTAAACTCAATAGTTGGCAAAGGCCTGGGTTCCATTCCCTAGCACCACAGAATGGCTCCTAAAAAAACAGATTTGAATTTCTCACAGTTCTGGAGACTAAGAAGAAATCAAGGCACCTCTAGATTCAATTACTGATCAGTCCCCATTTTCTGGTTCTTAAACAACCATCTCAATATTTCACCTTGTGGGAGAAGGGTTGAAGGGCTGTCTCTGGGGTCCCTTGTTTCAGGGCACTAATACCATTCACCAAGGTTCCACACTCATGACCTAATCACCTCCTGAGATCTCCACTTCCAAATACCATCACAAAGGAGATTAAGTTTCAACACATGGATGGGGGAAGGAGAGGGCACCTAAGCATTCAGTCTAAGTCTATAACATACAGAAATCACCACTTAGCACAGAACTAGTGGGGCCAGGCTGTTTGACCATAGGCAGGGTCTGAGTTTTGAGGTCAAGGTAAGCGTGAGTGGGCCAGGCCAGTGATCAACCCACGTGCCAGCCTGTGGGTTGAACTACTCTAGAAGAAAGGCAATGGTGAGCACAGAATATCTGAGAAGGCTCATACCCATCTCAAGCATGTTGCCTCCACACCTGCTGCCCCATGGGTGTGTCTATCTGACCTCCCACCCCACACCTACTCATTCTCCTGCACTAGGTCCGTGTCAGACCTGCCACTAACCCCTGACTACTACTACAGGCTTCAGTCACTAACAGGGTGTTGGGCAGTACCCCAGGGTCCATCCTTGGACTGGGAAGGGCAGGGAACAAGACTGCAGGAGAGTTGTAGATTTCCTACCATTATTCCTAGCGTGTGTTTTTTTCCATTTCATGAATGCTCTCTCCATCCCTTTCAGTCCTTATCTGTTGGCTTTCACTCTCCTGAACTCCTTTGCCCCTGGTTTTGCCATGACTGCCACTTTCTTATTGTTCAAATC
The DNA here is from genome assembly GCA_004027205.1 of Ctenodactylus gundi. Taxonomy (NCBI): domain Eukaryota; kingdom Metazoa; phylum Chordata; class Mammalia; order Rodentia; family Ctenodactylidae; genus Ctenodactylus; species Ctenodactylus gundi. Next base: position 511,003 of record PVKB01000522.1, read on the forward strand.
TCAACTTGTATGTCATTCCATTAGAGAGGCCTTTCCAGGCAACCTAATCTAGAGAAACCTCCCAGAATGCGCTTCTCATTCTACATCACTACCAAAGCTCCAGTATCCCTAAAAAAAAAAATGGGAGTTGGGAGACTGAGGTAGTAGTTCAGTTAGAGTTGCCTAGAAAGTGCAAAGCCCTGAATTTCATTCCCCAGTACCACACAGACTGGGCATGGTGGTGCACAGCTGTAATCCCAGCACTTGGGAAGCTGAGGCAGACTTATTGCCATGAGTTCAAGGTCAGCCTAGGCAAAATAGTTAATAATAATAATAATAATAATAATAATAATCACAGAGCCCAGCCAATAACATGTGCTAACTAAGAACTAGAAGGCCATGGGGAATATATTGCCATGCAGTCTGGAGTGTAAGTAGTGTGACTCCTGAACAAAAGGCCAGCAGCTTCATTTAAGGGCCCTGGAATAGGATAGCCAACAAGAGTAAAATGGAGTCAGTTGGCTACCTCTCCACTGCTGGCTATTGGGTGAGTCTAAGTTGAAAGCTCTCTGTGGAAAGATTCTTCTTCAAAGTGCCTTCATTTTGGTAGGCTTACTTTTCTTCAGGTCCCTGTATATTCTAGTTATGAGCTTCCTATCTGTGATGTTAATGGTGAATATTTTTCCCCAGTCTGTTGGTTCTCCTTTTACAATGTTGATAGTTTCCTTTGCTGTGCAGAAATTTTTTAATTTGACAAGATTCCATTTGTTAATAATGGGAGTAATTTATTTTGCTCTTGGTGTCTTGTCAAGGAAGTCTTTGCCTACCCCTATGTCTTTTAGATATTTGCCTAATTTGTCTTCTAGGAGGTTCAGTGTTTCACTTTTAATGTCTAGGTCTTCGATCCACTTTGATTTGATTTTGGTGCATGGTGATAGGTTTGTGACTAGATTAAGGATCCTATTGAAAAATGGGCAAAAGGAATGAAGAGGCAGTTCACTCACGAAGAAGTACAAATGGCCAATAGACACATGAAAAGATGTTCAACATCTCTAGCCATAAGAGAGATGCAAATCAAAACAACGTTAAGATACCATCTCACTCCAGAGAGAATGGCCTGTATCAACAACTCAAATAGTAATCAGTGCTGACTTGGCTGTGGGTAGAAAGGAGCCCTTCTACACTGCTGGTGGGAATGTAAATTTGTACAACCACTTTGGAAAGCAGTATGGAGATCTCTCAAAAGGCTAGAAATAAATATCCCCTTCAATCCAGTGACACCCCTCCTGGGCATATATCCAAAAGAGGCCAAAACAACACATAACAGAGTTATATGTATACCCATGTTCATAGCAGCACAACTAACAATAGCTAAAATATGGAAGTCACCAAAATACCCATCAACAGACCAATGGATACACAAACTGTGGTATTTATATACAATGGAATACTATGCATCAATAAAGTCCAACAATGTGGAGGCTTTTACAGGCAAATGGAAGAAACTTGAGAACATCATGCTTAGTGAAGTGAGTCAGAAGCAGAAGGTGAACCATCAAATGGTCTCTCCAATATGAGAGTCCCAGATCACAACTCTCATGGAACTTAAAACAAAAAACAAAGTGAAACAAGAGGGTAGGAAGGGGAGGGAGGGTGGGGTGGGTAAGGGGAGGGACAAAAGGAGAATGGGAAAGTCCTTGTCACCTTGACAAGATACGTATGTGCACAAAATGCTCAACTTCATTATAAACCTTGAATTTTGTGCTTACATATCAATAAAATGGGGGGAAAAACCAAAGTGTTTGCCAGTGTCAGTGGTGTAAATTTCTCCGAATGACTAAATTCAACTTACAGATAACTGGCTGACAACATTATTTTTTTTAGTATGGGAGATGAAAATCAGGGCCTTTGTACTCGGCTATAATCTCATTTCTTTTCTATATTTAATTTCTTTTTTATTTTGATATGGTCTCACTAAGTCACTAAGTTATAGAAGCTGGACTCAAACTTTTGGTCCTTATGAAACAGTCTCTCATAGTGCTATCACACCCACTAAGAATATATTTTCATTTTTTTGAAAATCAGTGATTGACTCTGTGAGTCAGTATGAGCTGGTTCCAGTTCCCCACTCGCTGTGGGCACCTGGAGGACTAACAGTGGGAGAGGCATGGCACATCAAGACACTGGAAGCAGGACCACAGGGGAACAGGCTGCTGGACTTCTCTCCAGAGACAGAAGAGCTGATGAGAAGGGACTCACCATGGGAACAAGGGGTAGGGCGAGGGGGGTGCGCACAAAGGCTGCCTCAGCCAGGATGAAAACAGAAGCAAACGCCAGGTGCAGGAGAGGATGAAGAGTGAGCACAGGGAATGGGTGCCAGGAGAATAGGGACACCCAGTCTGGTTCCAGCTTCTCACCATCTCTCTGGCCTCTCTCCCCCTGGGCTTGGGTCCACCCTGGGACTGGTGGCACACTTCCCCCTAGAGGTCATGCCAGAAGCTGCATAAACATCCTCAGGTCCTGCCTACAGTTCAGGGATGGATGTTCCCTGAGCACCCGCAGGGCCGTTAGTCAGCCAGGGAAAGGCAAGAGTTTGGGGTTTTTTTTTTTTTTGGACATATGCAGATTTTTTAAGGGAGAATGCAGAGCAATATGTTCCCTTGTGTGGAGCATCTCCTTCTACTTTATTTATGAAGCCGATCTATCCCCTTCTTTTACCCTCTGGGAACAAATGGATCAAAACAGACAATTTAAAAAAAAGAGGAGGACAGGTCCTCAGAAAAGGTTGCTGCACCGGGAGCCTGCATGGAACTCCTGTGGAATATGGAGAATGATAATTGTTTCCTAGCAAGGTGACAGGGAAAGACTAGCCCTGCCTTTTCTCCTGAACCCCCCCCCCCCCCCCAAACTGGAGGAAGCATAAGGGTGAGTGCAGAAAGGCTGTGTGGGCACAGAGGGCTGAAGAGCCAGGCCGCAGACTGAGCAGCTCCCCAACTTGGAGACTATGGGACTGTGTGGCTGTGCCTCAGGAGGATCCCCACCCACTTCCCTCTCAGAAAAAAGCTCTGCCAGGGGTCAGTGTAGACAACGATGAGGTAGGCAGCATCACAGCTGGTCTCTGAAGCAGAACCTCATCATGCCAAGCCAAGGTAAGGGCATGCCGAGCTGAGGCGACGGTAGGTAGGTGTGTGTGTGAAGCACGGCCGCCCGTTGTGGAAGCCACGGCACTTCTTTTGCTGGAGCATCTGTAAGGGTGACAGCTACAGGAAAGGATGAGCCACACATAGAAGTTGGCCTACGTGATGTCCTCAGACATGGACACGAGCACTGAGAAACGAGGACTTAGACCAACACATGCAGAGTCACATTTTCCAAACTTCAAACTGTTTTTCCAGAGGACCACAGGTTTCCCGGGATGCGTGTACAGGTCTATCTGGCCACTGGCAGGCCTGCATGAGGCTGCCAGATCACTAGGCAAGAGGGAGTGAGAGCCCGAGAATGGGTGGAGACTCCGGAAAGAGTGGAATCGCAATCTGGGTGGCCAGTATCCCCTGAGCATTACAGGGTAGCAGGGAATGTGCGCTGCTGGAATTGGCTCTGGAGTTGGCGATGCTGCTGCAGTTTCTGGAATGACCACTAGGAGAAGCATCCCACAGGAGTCCTCAAGGGCTTTCCCTTCAAATACTCAGAAGAAGGCTTGGTAAGTGATGAGAGAGCTCTGGGGTCCCTCAGGATTTTCAGGGTGCCTCAGTCACTTTCCTGTCCCTGGGACACAATACCCTGTACAAACAATTTCCAGAAGGAAAGGTTTGTTTTTGATCGCAGCTCTGAGGTCTCAGCGTGTTCACTGTTGAGTGGCAGTAGTGGCACGGAGGGCGGGTCTGGCAGAGTATAGCTGCTCATGGCGTCACAGGAGGAAGGACGGGACAAGGGAAGAAGCTGGGGCAAGAATACGTCCTTCCAGCCCAGCGCTCAGTGACCCACACCTCCCAGCCAGTCCCCACCTCCTAGCAGTACATGAAATCTAGGTGCTCCACAGCATACAAATAAGTAAGGCTCTGGGGACATTCCAGATCCAAACAAAACCACTAGAGCAGAGTGAGAATGAGCTCACACAGAGAGCATCCTCACTGCCCCTGGGAGTCATGGCACAGAACTCTATTCTACAAGGACACTAATACCTCCGCATAATTGAGACACTGGAGTCAAAGCAGTTGTGCAGAGTGTCCAGTTTATTTATTTTTTCAGGCATGCCTAAATACCTCCTTAAAACCTAAGATACAAATTAACATGCTCACCCCGCCTTCTCACAGCTTCCTTTTTTTGTTCCCAGAAGTAGTGCAACAGGGCTCTCTCACTCAAATGAGTATACTTCACATCATAGAAGTAATAAATAAGTACATAAATAAATAATAAATAAATAAATTCATACACAGCCTCTGTAGGATAAAAATTAGAACATAATACCAAAAGATCAAGAGTGCTACACACTTCAGAGAGTCAACACTGATTCATCTGACGCCTCCGGAGAAGACGAATCCTCCAAGTCCTCAATTGTGGGAGACACGTCTAGAATCTTCAGATGCTTTGCTGGTTTCAACATTCCTGGACTGCTTCATAAGAAAACTAAGGAACAGAGCCAAACGTCAGAGAAGAGGTTCAGGGGCTCTGCAGCAACGCCAGTGAACAGAAGTCAACCAGAAAGAAGTCTAACTTCTTCCCGAAGTCATTCCACTCACAATCAGGGATAAGGATAGGGTTTCCCTATGAAGAAGCCAGAGAGAGAACATTAGATGCACCACGTACAAGCTGTGTAAAATCAGGCAAGTGGTTTAGCCATAGGCATCTAGAGGTGCCTCAGTTGTAAGGGGCGGAGGGTACCAGGCTGAAAGTCATGTACGGCTAAGGACCCTGTTGGGATACCCAGAGGGACAGCTTACCATGGGTGTGGGTGACACCTTAGGCAGGAATTTCTCAAGAGACTGTGGGAGGAGACCAAAGAAGAGAGTCAGAGAGTCCCTCTGAAAGGAGGAGGCGATGCTACTCTCCTTTCCAGAGGCCAGGCAGGGTCAACACAGGGATCCCAAAGGCCCAAAACAACCTCACACACCTTAAGGTTTTTCTTGGCTGAATTTTCCCCTTGGAAACACTTGATAACATCCAGGAACTCACACAGGTTTGGCTTCAGAAGAGTCTTATTCTAAGACGACACAGAATGCCTGTGAGGGCTGGGAAGATGAAACTATCCTTTCTATGGCCAGGCTACACTCACCCCTCAACAATGAGACTACTGCCAGGGCCATTCCTGAGTAACCTGCTTATACGCCCCACCATACCTCATGTGAGTCTTTGAAGTGCTACAAAGGACTCAGGCATCAAAGTGAGGGCACACTCTAGGCCAGGTCTGAATCCCCAAACATCAAGCTCAACTCTTGCTTCTGGGTGAGTTGAAGAATGGACCAGGGTGGATCTTGCTTCACCCAGGAAGAAAACATCTCTCAAGAAGGCAGAGGGTTACGAAAGAAAGTATTTGCTCCTAAAAAGCCAGATGTCAGGTATGAATGCCTTGACAAAACTAAGGGCTGCTGGATGCCAGGAAGGAAATCACAAGCTCCCCAGCTTGGAGATGGGTGCACATTTGAGCTGCAAGCACCCCAAAGAAGGAAAGGCAAATGGCCAATGACCTGGGAAATACCTCAAGTTCGTGTCTGACCCAAGATATAGCAAGCAAACAAAAAGAAGACAAAACTAATAACTCACTGTAAAGCCATGGCTGTGTCCATGAACTGTGCATTGAGTCATTTGATTGTTCTAGGACAGGCCACTAGTTTTTGAAAAAACAGATGCTACGCAAGGTGAGTAATGTAATTGAGATCACCTAGGACGAAGGTAGTTTAGGACCCAGGTAAGCCCATCTATGGGACTGAATCTTACCTTCAGAGATAATTTGTCATTGTTGTCAATCTGCTTCAGGTGGGTCAAAGGGAGAGAGAAAGAGAGAGTTATAAGGATGGCTGGCCTGAGGCACATTTCACACCCATTTCTCTGGGCCAACCGTGTTCCAGCTACTCACTGTTAAGTTCACTGATGAAATATTTTTCAGGGCACATCGAATTTCCATGACTGTCCCCTTGCATTCCTTTATGTCCTGTGTAGTAGGACGCTGGAGCCCAGGGCGAAGCAGCACCAAGAGCAGGAGCAGGGTAGAAAGGCCGCTCATGTTGGGGCTGGCAAGATGCATTCTGTCTTTTCCTGGTGATTCGTGATATTCAGAAGTGTCAGCAGGAGGCTCTGCTTTATAGTAACCGAGATGCAGCCCCCACAACCCACGGCAAAGGGGGTGCAGAGGACAGGCATCGGAAGGATCTTTATCTACAGAATCTCCATTGAAAACCACAGACTTATTCGTCACTTTCTAGTCAAGATCAGCAAAATGGGAAGAAAGATTACTTCAAGGGCATTTCTGCCTATTGTCCTGAAGGGTAGAGATGGACAGAGTGGAGACAGGTGAATGGATGCTCACAAAATTGCAGGTGGATTTTGAGGTGGCCTTGATGGTGCTACCTGGTTATGGGGGAGGTTTCATGAAGGTCCACTGGCCCAGGAAAGTGTTTGACAAGTGACCTATTACATGGCTAACTACCTGTGTGTGGGACCATCCGCTGAGAACCACATCTCCTGACACCCTCCCAGTGCTGCCTAGTGGTGCTCAGGTCCCCATTGGTGTCCCTTGAGTCCTGGGAAGCTTTTCTTTGACACTTGTTGTTCTTGCTGAGTGACAGATGGAGAAGAGCCACAAGGAGCTCATACTTTCCTTTTTAAGCAACACAGCCATGGTGGCAGATGTCAAACTGTTTTTTTGGTAAAACAAGTCAGTGGTGTACCTTAAGGTTGCTATCCCTGGGATTCATGGTGGGTTTGGAAGGTGAAAATGGCTGGGTCACAGAGAGAGAGAGCAGAGCAATAGAATAGAGAGGATGGGAGGGCGATTCTTTAGTTTCAGGATTTACCTCAGGATTCTGGGACCATGACAGAGGAATAGAGTTGTTTCACAGAGGTCAAATGACAGCCTGTGCCTGAGCATGAAACTAGTGGGTGCAGGCCTGAGGAGCAGGGTTTGCAGAAGTGGGATGGAAACAGGAAAGGACCATGCAGACGTTTGCAGAGGACCTGAGAGGTCACAGCTAGAAAAGAGGTGGGGAAATCAGGAGGTTGGTGGGAAAATCCTGAAAGAAAAGACAGCCCTCTACCCATGGGGTGTGTCAGACAGGACCTGGTAGAGGCCAGTGAAGGGAACAATGAGTTTTGGTAAAAGGGTGAGTATGGCGACCGTTGGGCAGGATTTTTTAGGTGACTTGAATTGGGTAGGGAAGCAGACAGGCAGGATGTAGAGCCAGAGTGTGGCTGGGGAGTGGCAGGATGGGATCAGTGGGGGAAGATGAAGGATAGAAAGTTATGCTGAAGCAGAAGAATTTAGGTGCCTTGGGCTGCAGGGAAAGTGACTGAAGAGACTATGGCCCCCAAGGTAATGCCATCAGAATAGTGTCCCAAGCTGGCTCATTCAAGGCCATGCTCAATAGGAGGAGTGCCTGGCGTCTGAACCAGAGTATCTTCTCAAACCACAGGAAATCTGCCTCAAAGGGAAACACAGAGAGACCTAGAACCGACTTGGGTATCCCAAAAGTGAGATCCATTTAACAAATTTTGTTAATATTTACCATTTGCTGTGTACCTGCACAATGCATACAGCAGACACTGTCTCCCCACATAAGAGCTACCTTGAGGAAAGGCTGATGCGAGCTTGATGTAAAACTCCTCCAGGGGTCCTCAGACCCACAAACTCTTCAAAACACTGGTCCTTGGACCTCATCCCAGACTTGCTGAAGGAAATATTTTGTTTTGATGGATTCTCAAGTAATCACGGGATGTTTGAGAAGCTGTGATTTAAATTACACCAGCGACCTGATCGCAAACAAGGTCCTCTGGCCCCAGAGACTGGGACTTGTTTCCTGAACACTCCACACTGCGGTCTGGTATTACGTCCTATGTGAAATTTTGGGTGATCTGTTCACAAATAACATTATTTTTCAAAGAGAAGATCTGTTTATATTTTGATGTAATTAGGCCTTTGAGGAAATTTAAAGCTCAATAAATTTGAAAGTTATGTTAAACATTCTTGCAAATTTTTCTTGTTTCTTTAACTCTTTGTTTCCCACGTTTTATTGATATGTATAAGTGCAAAATTCAAGGTTTACAATGAAGTTGAGCATTTTGTGCACATATGTATCTTGTCAAGGTGACAAGGGCTTTCCCACTCTCTTTTTGGCCCTCCCTCCTACCCACCCCACCCTCCCTCCTCCCCCAGCCTACCCCCCTCTTTCGTTTTGTCTTTCGTTTTAAGTTCCATGAGATAGTTGTGATCTGGGTCTCATATCAGAGAGACCATTCAATGTTTCACCTTCTGCTTCTGATTCACTTCACTAAGCATGATGTTCTCAAGTTTCTTCCATTTGTCTGCAAAAGCCTTCATGCTATTGGACTTTATTGATGCATACTATTCCATTGTGTATAAATGCCACAATTTGTGTATCCACTGGTCTGTTGATGGGTATTATGGTGACTTCCATATTTTAGCTATTGTTAGTTGTGCTGCTATGAACATGAGTATATATGTTTCTCTGTTATGTGTTGTTTTGGCCTCTTTTGGTATATTCCCAGGAGGGGTGTTGCTAGATAGAAGGGGATATTTATTTCTAGTCTTTTGAGAGATTTCCATACTGCTTTCCACAGTGGTTGTACAAATTTACATTGATGGGAATATAAATTTGTTTATTTAACTCTTGATTTCATGTTGTATTGTAGCAATGAAAGAATCCTGAATAGTGCTATTGAAAATGTTGGCTTTGTAGTGTTCTTTTGCACATGTGTGTGTGTGTGTGTGTGTGTGTGTGTGTGTGTGTACATGTGCAAGCGCACTTTCCCATTCACATGCTCATCTGGTTAGTGAGAAATCAAACGCAGAGCCTTACTCTGCTAGACAAATTCTCTACCACTGACCTATACGCTGATTTTCTCTCTTGTTTTATAAGTAACTCTAAAATTTATGAGAAGAAAAATAGGTGAAGGGTTGATGTGACCGTTGGAGAGACTATGTCAACTTGAGGCAATCAGGAACCATGCCTGGATTAGGATTTGAGGGAGCAAATGAGGGAAGAGTACCCGCCCAGATGTGGGAGGCCCAACTGGAACTCCAACGGTATAAAAGAAAGGAGAAAGATTGTGACAGCTTCTTCCTCTGGGAAAGCTCTCACCTTTGCAATTGTCTATGGATGCCAGCTTGCATCACAGATTCGCTCCAGTCTTGACTTGTTCCTTTCTTCCTGTTGCTGACCTTCAGTCACCAATCTTTAGTCTCCAGTCTTATCATTGTTCTTTAGACGACCAAGATCTGCAGCGGACTCTCACCGGCTGTCCTGCAGTCCCGATGGGTGTTCTAGGTTGCTGCTGAGCAGCCGTCGGACACTCCCGCTCTCACATGTGCAAGCCACCATCTTGGACTATCTCTATCCTCAGAATTGTAAGCCTTCCAAATGGATCCTTCTCGTTATAATTTCTGCCTTTTGAAAGAACCCAAACTAATACAGATGGCACTAGGAGCATTGGAAGATTAGTGGGTTTTCAGCCAGGGGAGATGTGGCAAGGTCCTGAGACATCTGATGTAGCTTGAGAAGACTGGGAAGATCAGGGTCAACGAAGGCTAGGGAGGATCTGGTGGAGTTCTATGGAGTCGATTCTGGTGAAGATGAAAAGACCTGGATGGAGGTGAGAGCTCTCTCAGCTGGCTTCTGTCAAATGACACTGAGGAAGTACCAGAAGAAAAATGCTTTTCCTGAGTTAACTCATTTAATTCTCACAACAGGCCTATGAGGCAGGAACTATTATATTTTTATCCTCATTTTATAGATGCTAAAACAGGCTCTTAGAGGCTGAGTGCATGGAATTAGGGAATGACACCACCAGGACTAAATGTAAGCAGACTGAGATCCCCTTCAACAGCACTGAAAGGGAACAGATGTAGGGAACAATGCATCATGCCAGGAAGGGACAGAAGGTGAGATGTGGCCCCTGGGATCATTGACAAGGAGGTTCCTGAGGGAATTATGGAAACAGAAGCCTGTGGCATTGAGCTAGATTAAGCTGAGACAGAGAGTAGAAGTCTTTGAAGTTTTATCCTGAAGGGGAGAGGTGATAGGAGAAGGTGGAGGAGCCAGAGTCAGGAAAGGATCTTTACAGATAGGGATGTTTGCGAGTGCTTGTTGGCAATCAGTGGAGGGTTTGCAGGATGGCTGGACAGAGATCAGCTCAGGGCCTTCAACGGCTGCAGGGAGTCACCCCCATCAGGTTTGTGTGTCGCCCAAAGCAGAAGCCTTGGGCAAAGCTGCCTGGAGACTCTGTCTGTCTGGAGGGGAGGGATGCAGAGGGTTGGAAACTACAGATTTGGTAGGAGGAGATCTGGTGGCTTCTATGTCCCTATGAGTTAGAAGGCAAGACCAGCCTCTAAGAGTTTGAGAGGTAGAGTTAGAGATTTGCAGGGTGACATTCAACTCAAGGGGCTTGAGCTATTTTATGAAGGTGGCCTTGAGGGGCAGGCAATGTGGTGTTAGCACGCAATGAGGTGAGGAAGATCCAGGCCTCCGTGAGCAAGAGAATTGGAAGGCCCGACAGAACACTTGGAGGGTACAGAGGCCCTGGAAGGGAGGCAGCCCCGAGCACGAAGAGAGCAGAAGGAAGAGCAGGGGAGACTGGAGTTAATGCCTCCTCCCCTCAGGAGGGTCTTGGGGTACAACCTACCACTGCTGCTTTTCAAAGAACAAGGACGGAATGAAGAGTCCTTGTCCAAAAAGCAAATGTGACTAAGAGAGGCTACCAGCTGCCACAGTGAGGACAACCAGGTACCTGCCACTTCTCTGACTCCTCGGGCCTCTTGTCACAATGAAATGCAGCTGGTCCTCCACGAAAGTCTCCTTCAAGATCTATCCTGATTCTGAAAGAGCCACTTTGGGTAAAATCACAGGAGCCCACTTCCCTTGCTCATAGACCACAGACCTACCTGACCCCAAGGAGAGGCCCACGCCTGTAAGACTGTGATTATACCCAAGAACTTGCGTCATCCCTGCCCAAGTCAACAGCCCCGTAGGCTGGCTGATTGCTATTAAGAAGGACGATGTGCGTGCTCACCTTGCGCAAAAGGGAGGGAGGACCCACCAGACTGGATGGGATGGCCAGCCTTGGAATGCTGCCTTGGGCCTGCTAGACTGAGGCACTGGAGGTTTTACGGTCTCTGGGCCTCTCTTGACAGATCCCTTCTGTCAGATGTCTTTGGGCCTGGCTGGGTCCCTACAGAGGGAGGTTACTAACATCAGAAAGTCCTAACCCTTGGAGGCGAGTCCAATCAAAGGTCTATACCTACTCCTTCTCATCATTCACCCCTACAGGCCGAGTAGAATTTTCTAGAGTGCCTGCAAGTGGCAGAGACTCAGGCATCAGTCATCACGGCAAGCTCCCCTGCCATTCTCTCCATGGCATCACATGTCAGATTTTGTCGGCCTGTGATCTCAGCTGTGCTTCCGCTAGTGGCCCTGACCACATCGCTTGGTTCTGTCACCACATGAGGAGGCTCAGGTCCCCTGGCTGGCTTAGCCATACCATCAGATGTCTTGCTCCCACCTAAGCTCAGAAAAAGGCCTCCTGGTGGGCCTAGATAGAGCGCCTTAGCCATCTGTCTCGCCAGCCTCCAGGGTCATCCCCTGGGGCCTTTAGCCTGTGCACCTTCAGCTTTCCATTCCATGATGCAGTAACACAGCCTCCAGGGGGCCCAGTCTGTGCCCAGGAAACCGCCTCCCCTGATCAGTGTAATGGAGAAGATGGATGCAGTATCACAGTTGAAAATGACACACCTGGTGGGGAAGCTGACAGGACATCCTAGGAGGACCCAGGCCTGGGGCATTCAAGTTTTCTTTTCCCTTGAGGGAACATGGAATCAGGAAAGAGTGGCTGATCCTAATGGGGAGAGCTCAGCCCTGAGGGCCAACTGCCTCCCAGCTGGTCACTGCCACTGTACCCAGAAATGGAGCAGCCTAACTCAGCCTGGACAATTAGGGAAGACAGGAAAGGGGTAACTCAGACCTGAAGGATGACCTCCAGCAATATGCTATAGCACAGGGGCTTTTGAGCAAAACTAGTTTGGGGCTACAGGTGCTGTGTCAACCTCAAACCTATCCACCACCCCCAAATCCAGGTAACTTGGGGTACTATGTAATTCATTCTGTTGCTAACACATATATGGGCCTCTAGTGCCTGTCATCCTCCTGGAATACAAAAATGTGGAAGGCATGTTTCTATTGTGTCTACCATATTTGCCTCAAACAAAACCAAAAGTCTGGGGAAAGACAGACACAAAGGGCCCTCAGCTCCACACTCAGAGAAGTGAACCCCCTTCAATCATGAGATGACAACCTTGAGGCTTAACTGTCAATAACCCAGCATTCTTCAGGAAATGTCCTACCAAGTGGGTGAGGCATCACATGAAGTGGTTTGTTAGCTGTGGAGAAGATGCTGCCAGATGAACTCTTGTCTGCCTCTCAGGGAAGGGCCAGCTGAAGCAGAGGGGCAGGGCTGTCCAAGGGGTAGGTGGCAGGCTCAGAATATGGGCAAGCCCAGGCACAAACAGCCTGGGTGAGTGCCGGGACAGGCCACCCCACACTGTGCCCACTGTGTTCTGGTAGATAGGCAGCACTTGTCTTTGTTGGTGAGATGAGGAGAAATGTCTTTTCAGGCTTCACCAATCATGACTTCCAGAAAATACTGAATAAGTTGATATGTTTGTCCTGAAGTTTCCATATCAGGAAAGGGTACTGGTTCATTCACAGCTTTGCCCCATGTCCCCCCGCCACCCCATCTCCCTTCTGTTGCGAATACATGTACAGGCCTTTAGTGCCTGTCACCCACTGGGCCTATAAAAGAAAGTGTGGGCCAGATCCCTCCAAATTCCCAGAGTTGTGAAAGAACACAACCTCCCAGCACACAGACCCTTCTCCCTCCGGCTCCTCCTCATCCCCCTTCCCCTCACAACCCCCTTGCCTTAGGCCTGCAGTGACTTATACCTTATTTTTGTTATCAAGAAACACCTGTTAATGATAATGTCTCTGTCAGTAGCTGGACCAGGCCAGGCGTGGGGTGGGAATGGCCTAGCTTAGCCCTAACCCAGCAGGTACTCATGGCCTCTTGCTATTTCTTTTGTAAGCAAATGGAATTCAAGAATACTGCATGTACTGATGGGGCCCATTGCCTGCCTGACAGTCACCATCATTGTGTCAATGATCGCTCTTTTGGTGTTGGGTGCATTTGGATCAGGTATGTGACGCCCACACACATCCTGGGTAGACTTCTGGCTAGGCTGAGGCCCCAGTCCGGATATAGCATCTCCATATCCCTTCCACCTTCTCTGCACCTGACTTAGTTTTCTAGTGTATTCAGAGAAAGAGTGGCTGCACATTCCCAGGAGAATTTGACTTCTCAAGGAAGTTGTATCTTCCTGAAAATCCTGGATTATTTTCTAAAATCTTACTGGGCTGCTGACCAATTCCCTCAGGACTTTGTCGCAGCATTTTGACTCCCAGGGCCAAGAGTTGGGCCTGAGTCCTGAGTTCCCAATTCTAGTCCCTGGTATTGTAGAACTGCAAGTATGATCTCTGATAGAGGTATCAGCTGTTGGACTTCTGTTTTCAGAACTGAGTTCCTCAAGTGTAGCCTCAGGGTTACTGACAATCCTGTCTATTCATGTAGAAGTTCGGTTATTTTTCACGCTATTGGGAACATATCTATCCTATTGGTGGCGCTCCCCTAGGAGCCTCCAAGCTCTTGCACGACAGACACAAAGCCATTTTTCTTTGCATCTTACATTTCTCTTCTGGGAAAAATAAACACTTTGTGTGTAAAAAATCACTTTGTCCTTGGTGCTGCATTTCCAGAAGTTGTCTCCATTTGATTTGGGTGTAGGTCACAACTTCTATCACTCCACAGTTAATTTCCTTAAAGCTGTCTTATTGATCCTTTCCAGTCTCTGTCTTTGGGTGTTGCCCGTATTTTCCTGTCCTACCCTCTAAAGGAGCTCAGCCAGGATCTGGTTACGGCTCAATCACCTCCATCAGCCCCTCTCTTCATTCTCCCCCCTCCCACTGTCCACATCAACCTCCTCACCTAAAGGGCAGCACCTGAAGGCATCTTCCCTGAGCACATCTTTGGATATGTTTTTGTATACACAGGAGTTAGTTCTGAGGTACAGAAAATTAGGGTAATTATGAGGCTTATCAACACTTTTACTTTGGACTTCAAAATGTCTTCCTGTCCTTTCTAAACGCTCAGTGTTTGCCCAGGGGCCTCAATCATTGGAGAAATTTTGGAAAAGAAACTTAGAAGAGAAGGTTCATAGTTTGAACCAGGTTTCAATCCAAGGCGGAAGGGTGTTTAAGGGACATTTCTCTTCCTGGTATCACTGGGCCGTAGGCTGTGTCGCGTGCCTTTTTCTCATCTCTGGGTAGAGCAACCAGAAATGTCCTTTTGCCTCCCTACCCCAGTCTCTTCTCAAGGCTCCCACAGGTAATTCATCCTGGCCCAGGCTTGGCAATCTAAATTCCTACTACAGTTCCCAATCTCTGCCTTTCACAGTCATCCAAGTGGCATTTCCACCTTATCCCTGCTCTTGTTACCCACTGTGGCTTAGGGATGAGCCACCTGGATCACCCCCAGAAGAAGCACAATCTAGTTTTCTTTCTGTGGAAAATCCCACTGAAGAGCTGTAGGGCTTCCTCCAGTCCACTGAACAATTGGTCCTTTTATTTCAGGGTACTGTCCCCCACCCAACTCACTCACCCCTACTTAAGACTTTGTTTCTCTCTATCCTTCCTGGCTTCCTCCAACTCTTGACATGAATTATGTTCCCACTTTTTTATATTCTAAAACTCTCCCATTAAATTTCATACAAACAACTTTAGTGGACAGATACCAAGCACCTTCTACATTGCCGTCTTCCTACTCACCTGTCAATTAGAGGCCACCTGCTTGTTCTAAACCACCCCTCAAGATCAAATGGCAGTTTAACAGGATGCTAAATAGGACTTTCTTTGTCTAATAGATAATGATAATCCTGTGTCTTCTCAGCTTAGAGAGGCCCGCCCTGTAACTCTCTGATCCAGAGAGGCAATCAAGACAGCAGGCCCTACAGCCTTTTATCCTCCCACAGCTTGATGGAGAAAGGACATATGTTCTCCTAGGGCCACAGTGGTCACTGAGGCATTGGAAGGGCCTGAATGCCCATGAAGAAGTCTACCTGCCAGGTAAGGGGCTCATTAGAAAGAGGCTGTGAGATGACCACTGGGGTCGGAGCAGGGCCCTCAGAAGAGATTAGGCAAGGGTTTCCCTCAGTGGGGGACAGTGAGGTAGAAAGGTCCCTTCCTGTTATCAAAGGGAGTCTTGAAGGATGTGTGTGCATGTCACGTGAGGACCCACCAGGCGCAGAGAGCCTGGCATCTGATGAGTCAAGCCACTGGGGAGTATCAGGCCCCTGTTCTATCCTTTCGCTCTTTGCTTCCCAGCTGCCATGCAGTGAGCAAGCTTCCTCCACTGCTCTGCTGCCCCATGTGATGTTCGACCTCACCCATCCCCCAAAACAACATAAGACTATGATATGGTGCCTGTCATATGAGAAATGCATGTCCCTCTAACCTCCCCTCATCCCAATTTGCCTGGGGGGGGGGGGGGGGGGAGGATCCTGAAGACAGAAAAGAAGAAAAAATCAGAGTGTTCTTCCCTCCCGCCATCTCAGGTTCCCGGGCAGAGTTCCCGGTCCTGGT
This sequence comes from Ctenodactylus gundi, assembly GCA_004027205.1. Taxonomy (NCBI): domain Eukaryota; kingdom Metazoa; phylum Chordata; class Mammalia; order Rodentia; family Ctenodactylidae; genus Ctenodactylus; species Ctenodactylus gundi. Next base: position 526,893 of record PVKB01000522.1, read on the forward strand.
GCTTCCTGGAAGCCACGTCCTGACACTGTGAGGAATGAGCTCCTCGCTTCCCTCTGTTCTTGTGCCATCTTCAAGGGAGAAGCCAGGCAGCACCTGAAGGCATCTTCCCTGAGCACATCTTGGATACATTTTATGTATATAGGAGCGAGTTCTGAGGTACAGAAAATTAGGGTAATTATGAGGCTTATCAACATTTTTACTTTGGACTTCTAAAATGTCTCCCTGTCCTTTCCAAATGCTCAGTGTTCACTCAGGGGCCTCAATCATTGGGGAAATTTTGGAAAAGAAGTTTAGGAGAGAAGGTTCTTAGTTTGAGCCAGGTTTCAAGCCAAGGTGGAAGGGTGTTTAAGGAACATTTCTCTTCCTGGAATCACTGGGCCCTGGGCCATGCCGTGTGCTTTTCTCTTGTCTCTGGGCAGGGCAACCAGGCATGTGTGCAATATATACCTTCAAAATCCTAATGTGTTCTAAGAGATTGTTTTGGGCCCAGGGTCTAACAAATGATTATTAATACATTGTACAATGAAGTTTTTGTTCCTTTATTAAAGCATGCTATTTTGGATTTCCCCTCTTATACCACAAGCCCACTGACATCTATCCGCCTAATACTGGAGAAGGGAAGTATTGTGGTTTAGATGTGGAATGTACCCCCCAAAAGTCTCATGTATTTTAGAACCATGTGCTGTTGGAAGATAGGGGCTTAATCTGGAGGGTTGCATTACAGGCACGTAAATTGGATTAACAGCATGTAAATTAGAATTAATGGCATGTAGTGGGGGTTTACCACACCTTCCACACCTGGATCCAGGAGGGGCTGATCACTGGGAGGAGACCTGGGAGGGTATATAAGCTGCTTCTTGCCTTCCTTGGACTACTGGTCTCAACTAGTCTCAACTTGCCTTGACTTGGCTTCCTGTTTGTGATGTCGTGAGAAGCTGCCTCCACCTCTGTCTCTGCCACGTACTTCCATTGCTACTGACCACCCCTAAATGGACTGTGACCTTCTGAAACTGTGAGCTAAAATAAACCTTTCCTCCCCTAAATTTGTGGATGTCGAGCATTGAGTCACAGCAACAAAAAAGTAACTAAGACAGGAAGGGATGGGTGTCACACTGGAAAAAAGACTAAGGCTCTAAAGCTGTGTTAGATTATTTTTTTTAACTTGTAAGTGACTATAAGTTGGGAATCTATCCAAGAAGTGGACCAGGGTCAGGAAAGAATGCCAAGAAGTGCTGTGGTTTGGATCTTAAATGTCCCCCAAAAGCCCATGTGCTGAACCTTTGGTGGCTAGCCTATGGCACTACTGCAAGGTGGGGAAATCTTCAAGAGGTGCACGCTACATTACTGTTCTAGCCTTTCTCTCTGCTTTCCAGCTGCCATGCCGTGCACAAGCTTCCTCCACCTCTTTGCTGCCCCATGTGACATCCCACCCCACCACAGGCCCAAAGCAGCTCAGTCACCTGGCTGTGGACTGAGACCTCTGAGACTATAAGCCAAATAATCTTACCTCCTTTAAGTTGATTTTCTCAGCTATTTTTTTTAACAGTAACAGAAAGTTGACTGACACAGGATAGGATATGAAGGCAGTGATGGAAAAAACAAAAAAGGTGGCATTTTGTGTGTAGCTAACCGAATTCTAGGTGTTGCACAGCGCTGTACGGGGTAAGGAGAATCCCAAGGCTGCTGCACGTGGCTCCTGCTGAGTCACCTTCACTGAATGCCAGCTATTCCTGTGTACTTGCCTCCCAATTCAAATGCCCTGACGAACCTATTCTGAAGGAGAGTCTGTTGGATATGAGCAAAGTCCATTCATGCTGAGGTAGAAGTTCCAGAAGACTGAGAGATGAAATTAGGACAAATTTTCACTGCTTGGTCTCTGACTCATATGCATCTTCCTCTAGGACGCTATTTTGGTTTTTGTTTGTTTTGCTTTTTGTTTTGTTTTGTTTTGTTGAGGCAGGGTCTTGCTCTGTAGTCCAGGCTAGTTCTGAACTCATTATGTAGCCCAGCCTGGCCTCATACTCACGGCAATCCTGCCTCAACCTCTTGAGGATCATAGGTGGGCACTACAATACACAACCTGTGTGGTGCTGGAGAATCAAATCCAGGGCCTTGTGCTTGCTAGGTAAGCACTCCAGTCACAGAGCTATGCCCTCAGCCCCTTCTCAGCTCCTAGACTACCACGGGCTTTTCTTGGAGAGACCTCTTCTCTTAGACCTGCTCCTTCGTCAAGACTTTGTTCAAAAAGTGCCAGAGTCTCCACTTGGCATATTCTGTTTCTACTTCTTGAGGTCCCCAAGGAGGGCCCCTTAGCTCTGGCCTGGAGATCCAGCTCAGTTATAGTACATGCTGCCCCATCTCCCTTGGTTTCTAGGCCACAGAGCGGATGGCCTCGAGCTGTAGCAAAGTGCAAGTATAAGGAGCCAGCAACAGCAACAATGGGTAACAGACAAAGAAAGAGGGGGCGGCAGAGCTCTGCATTACAGAAGCTCTGTCTGGTCCCAGCAGGCTGGGGGTCTGGGTGTGTGTAATTAGGTATGAGGGACGCAGTGCTCCGTGACACAGAATGGGTCTCCTGCTCTTCCCTGAGAGCTTTGTTTTCTGAAGACCTGGTACCTTCTGACACTTCTCAGGTAAAGGAGTGGACCCATGAGAACACTCCGAAGCCATCTGAGACCCTCTCCTGTGGCACAGGGCCAGCAGCTTGCGCAGTTCCAAGTTCACGTGAGTTCTAGGACAAGCTCACTCAGCCTCTGCCCTCCATACAGTCAATGGCCTGTGTCATCTAAAAAGGCTTTGAGCTTCGTAGGCAAGAGGGTAGTAGCCCTCCATATCTCAAGCCCTGCCCAAGGGGAAGCTGGCCAGCAGGAAAGGTGTCTGTGTAATTTATCAGAGTTGCACCCGTTTTTAGCTCATGCACAGGAACTCTGTGTGCAAGCAAAGCCTATCTTTGCATGTCTTGTCACTGTCCCTTCGTTTATAGGCCTCTGTTTTCTGTCTGATTATGGAGATTAACTCTACTCACTGGAAAAGCTTCTCCTGCAGGTACCCAGGTTCGTATGCAGTGAAGACATTTTTAAAAATTGTACATATGTATTGGGTACAGTGTGATGTTTCTTTATATACATGTATTTTTATTTATACGATGACTTTTATTTGCCATCATGCAGTAGTTTTTTATTTTTATTTTCCCCATTATATTTATATGTATGCATAATGTTTACCTTGAACTTGAGTATTTTTTGCACATATTATGCCACGTCAAAACTACAGTCCCATCCCCTCCTCCCTTTTGACACTCCCACAGCACCCCTCGCCCCCTAACTCCCACTACCACCCCCATTTGGTTCTTTTTTCACATATCATGTCCCTTTCTTCTTCCCACCCTCTCACCACCACCACCCCCTTTCCCTTTGTCTACAAAGCCCATCTTTTTACTTTCTTCCATCTATTGCACATTTTTTATGGTTTGATCTTGTCATATTAGAAAAATCATATAATATTCACCTTTCTGGTCTGATTCATTTCGCTGAGCATCATGGTATCAAGGTGCATTCATTTTCCTAAAAATGACTCAAATGCATCATTGTTGATGGCTGAGTAATACTCCAGTGTGTGTGTGTGTGTGTGTGTGTGTGTGTGTGTGTGTGTATGACATAATAACTGTACATACTTACGGGGGTACAATGTGATATCTCAATACATGTATACAATGTATAATGACCAGTTCAGGGTAACCGGCATATCTGTCACCTTGAACACTTATCATTTCTTTGTGTTTGGAGCATTCAAAATCTATTAGGTAAAACCTATACAATTAATTATTGTCAACCATAGTTATACTACTGTGCTATAGAAAATTAGCGGATATGCCTCTATTAAGCAGGGTCATCTCTTCTGCAGGTGCTGTGAGGTTCCCAGGGGCACAGGAGATTTTCCAAGGTCTTAGGGATTCCCAGAGCAAAGGACTTTTGGTTTAAAAAATAACTCTGGGTACTATGCCTCACAGGTTTGCAATAGACTTTTTTAACTCAGAATTTTTTCAGATGTCACTCCACTCAACATGTCCTTACTCCATTGAGGCTGGGGTGTGGATTTAACTGCCATCAAGAGCTCATATGACCTGGCATGGCCATGCTTCATTTCTGCCCAGAGGGCAATGACAACAAGGCCACAAGGTCACAGACAGCAAGTGGGAAGTGGATAGAGAGCCCACAGGTCTCTCCTGATCTTCGTCATTGTGACTGTCCTGGCCTTTCCTATGATTGCCTTTTTTGCTGAATTAACAGGCTTTGAGACACCTAGCCTGCATTTGTACATTAATTTTCGTACTAGTGTCTTTGTCCCTCTGAGCTGCTGTGATGGAATGCCATAGGCTGGTGGCTAATAAAGAGCAGAAACGATTTCTCACAGCTCTAGAGGCTTGGAAGTAAGCCTTAAACCAAGGCACTGGCCGACTCACAGCCTAGTGAGGGCTGACTTCCTAGTTCATAGTCATCTTTGTCTATAATATCAAAAGGATTAAGGGAGATCTTTGAGGTCTCTTTCATAAGGGTGCTAATCCCACCACGTGTGCCACACTCTCATAATCTAAGCACATACACAGAGCTTACCTCCAAATACTGTCTCATTGAGAATTAAATCTCTATGTATGAATGTGGTGGACACAACATTCAGGCTACAGCTGCAGCCTTATTTACAATAGCAAAGAGGTAGAGACAGTTCAAATATCCATCAATTGGAGAATGATAAATACTGTATGTATGTCCAACTATTCTGCCTTTACTTGCCTAGAAAGGAAATTCCAATACACACTACAACATGGATGAACCTTGAAAACACTGTACTGATGGAAACAAGCCATCACAAAGGATGAATATTGTATGATTCTTCTTATAGAAATACCTAGAATGATCAAATGATTAAATTCACAGACAAAGGAAATAGGAGAGTGATCCCTAGAAACTAGGAGAGGAGATGGGGAATTAGGGTTTAAAGAGAGGCAAGGTTTCGTATGGGAAATAGAAAAGGTTTGGGGATATAGTTCATGCCACTCAGTTCAGCTCTTTTTTTATTTTTACTTTTATTTATTTATTTTTTTTAATTTAAGACAGTCTCGCTTTGTAACCCAGGCTGGTCCTGAACTCACTTTTGGAGCCCGCATTAGCCTTGGACTCGGGGAAGTCCTCTTGTCTCAGCCTTCTGAGTGCTGGGATTACAGGCGTGCACCACCACACCCAGTTTATGTGTTACTGGGGAATCAAACCCAAGGCCTCGTGCTTGCAATGCAAGCATGTAAACACTGTGCCACTCCTCCAGCCCCATTTTCAGTGAATTTTATGTTATGTGTATTTTACCACACAAACACAAAAGCAATCTAGCTTGAGTGTTTTCTCAATAGAGCCTGTGACCAATAGAGCCTGTGACCCTTCCTTGGCCCAAATCTCCCAACACAGGGGCAGGGCCCTCCAAAGGACAGTCCCAGTGTCATCCCCACCCTGGTTTTTGGTCCTTTCTGAGAATCCTTCTACCCTTGCTGGCCTGACGAACACTTCTTTATCCTGAAGTTCAGCTCCTGGCCCTCCTGTGGATAGCCCAGCCCCTGAGCCTACTCTCCTCTGTGTCACCACTGTACCTGCAGTGCTCTCTCTGTTGAGAAGAGCACGTGTTCCAAGCAAGAAGGCTTCCATAGTGAGGTCATGTCTCCGAACTCCTGATCTTTCAGAGGCCTTGGAGAGAGATAAGGGACATAATCTGGGAATTCTAGGAGAATAGAGATTCTCCCTTTGTACACCAGGGAGGTAGTTAGTACATAAGATAGATGGACCTATTGCTCACCAAAGGAGCTGCTACAGCCTGAGGCTTTCCTTGAAAACTATAGTCTATTCAGTTGACACTTGTGATGTTAGTTGAATAGATTTACATTTCTCTTGAAGCACCCTCAGAGTGGAAAGAATAGAGTCTGGTTTTGGGGTGAAGGTTCCTGATATCTTGCCAGTCCCTCTTCATTCTAAAATTTTTCCAAATATATTTGGCTTTTCAATATTTCATAAATAAGAAATCTGATTTTACCAGGCATGGTGACATATGCTTGTACACAAATACAAGCCCATCCTCTTTAACTTAGGGAGATCCTGCCTCAAAAAATAAAAAAGGGCTTGGGATGTAGCTCAGTGCAAAAGCCCTGGGTTCAATCAGTACCACAAAAGAAAGACAGAAAGAAAGGACTTTACTTTCTACATTTAAAATTGTAGAATAGACATATTAATGCATACATAAAAAACTATAAAACACGTGTGCACAGCTTAGTTAATAATTATACAACAACCATCCATTTAACCAATGCTCAGGTCAAAAAAAAAGAACATTTTCAAAGCTTCAGGAATCTCCTCACTTTTGCCCTGTGATCTTGACCTTTAACATCCTAAAGACAACCTACTTAACTGGTTTATTTGTTTGTTTGTTTGCTTGTTTTTGAGACAGGGTCTAGCCTCATAGTTCAGGCTGTTCTGGACTCACTCGGTAGCCCAACCTGACCGCAAATTCACTTCCTTGATTTTCTTTGTAGCTTTATCTCTTATGTGTACCTTCTAAAACAATAGAGTTTAGCTTTTCCTGTTTTTAAATTTTCAGATGGTGGATTTTTGTTTGTTTCCAGTTCATATTGCCAATGAAACTGTTACTGATACTCTGGTACACATGTATATGAGCATATTTACATATATTTATTAAACAGAAAAAGGCAGCCCATCACCAAAGTTGTCCACATCCTAATCCCTGAAATCTATGAATTTGTTATTATGTGATAAAGTTACGGGTTTTGAGTGAGAGGATTATCATGGATTATCCAGTGGAGCTCAGTGGAACATGTGTCCTTGTAAGAAGGAATTGAGAAAGTCAGACCCCATAGAAGAAGACATGACAACCGAAGCAAAGGTTGAGGTAAAGGAAAGACTGACTCTCAAATACTGCTCTGTTGGCCTTGAAAATGGAGGAAAGAACCTCCAGCCAGGGAATAAAGAAGGCTTCTAGAAGGAACTGTCAGCCAATAAATCTGTGTTTTTTTTAAGCCACTGAATTGTGGATGTAAGTGTGTAAATGCAGAAACACATGCATACCCACAGCTATATACGCAGGGGTGGAGTTGCTGGATCACGGAATATGTTCAATTTTACTGTGGATAATGTTAAAAGAGCTCAAAAACTAATCCAGTTTATATATCCATTAGCAGTATTTGAGAATCCTTTTTGTTCCACAGCCTTGTCAACACACAAAATTATCCAAAATTGTCAAGTTGTTTTTAATGTACCAACCTAGTGAGCAAAAATGATATCTCATTGTGGTTTATATTTGCCTTGTCCTGATTACCAGTGAGGTTAAGAACTTTTTCATAGATGTGTCGACCATTTGAATTACCCTCCATTATGTTCAGTCTTTTGCCCAGTTTTCCATGAAATTATCTGCAGTTTCCTTATTTGTAGGAGTTCTTTAAATATTCTGGGTACTAATACCCTGTGGATTGTATATGCTGCAAATATCTTTTCACATTTTTTTTTTCACTCACAGTAACCTTTGGGAAACCCAAATCCTTAGCTTTAATGTAGTCAAATCTTTTCTTTGTGGGCCACATTTTTTATATCTTATTTAAGAATTCCCTCCTTCAAAATAATGAGATTTTCCTCAATATTGCCTAAAAGATTTATAGTTTTGCCTTTCATATTGACCTAGGATTGTATGAGGTAGGCTCTATTAAATTCAATTGTTTCCATGTTAATCTTCATTTTTTTTCCAGGAGCTTTCTGGGGACAAGGAGAGAAGGCTACTTTTTACCTACTGATTTGCATTGCTGACTCTATTGTATTTCAAGGGTATGGATAAGGGTAAGGGTCTCTCCCTCTCTCTCTCTCTAGGGCCTCCATTCTACTCATCTGCTGTATTTATCTCTCACATCATCTTAAATATCACAACATTATAATATCTGGTAAAGTAAATTCTCCCACCCTGTCTTTTTTCTTCAAGAATGTCTTGGTTATTTGTTACCCACATCAACTTTAAATCAACGTGTCAATCTCTTCTCCCATCCTTCAAAATACTAGGACCTTGGGACAGTATTAATTCTATAAGTCACCCAAACTAAAGTGATTTCTTTAAAATACTGAGACATCCATGAACATTTTATATCTTTTTTTAAATTTCTTCAATATTTAATGCAGTTTATTTTTTCTCAGTAGAGAACTTATAGGTATCTTTTGCTAGACTTAGAGCTTGGTATCTTGGAATAGTATTAAAACAATTGATTTCTTTGTTTTTATTTTTTTTCTATAAATTCCTGATACTTTCCATCCTCCTGTCTCAGCCACCACACCCATCAACTGAGTTTTTTCTTTTTGAGACTGGGTCTCACTTTGTAACACACACTGGTTCTGAACTCACCATGTAGCCAGGCTACAGCAGTCCTCTTGTCTCAGCCTCCCTAGTGCTGGGATTACAGGCATGAGTGACCGTGCCTGGCTTATGTGGTTCTGGGGAATCAAACTCATGTACTTGGTGCTTGCAAGGCAAATGCTTTAACTGCTTACCCATTCCTCCAGCTACCATCAACTGATGCTTATGGATTGATTTTCTGTCCAACAAAGTTGCTGAACTCTCTTACCAATGCTAAAACCTAACCTGCAGATTCTTCTGTATTTTCTTCATTTATAAGCATATCATGTGCAAATACGACAAGTTGCTTTTCTTATTTTCTTCAGTTTATTTCTATTTCTTTTCTTATCACACAGACTAGGACGTTCTGCCCAATGTTGGGTGGAAGGAGTCAAGTGTCTTCCTCTTGTTACATCTCAAAGGAAAAGATTTCATCCTTTTACCATTAGGTACGATGTTTCCTTTCAGTATACTGCAGATAAGCTTTATCAGATTGAGGAAGTTCCCTTCAATTCCTAGGTTTGCTAAAAGTTTTTGTCATGAATGAATGTTGATTTTATCAAAAAAAAAATTCCCACACATAGTGAAGTACTCTTTTCTTTAATCTTTCTTATTTTCTAATGTTAAAATTATCTGTGTTCAGTATAGTCATCATATATTACTACCATTTTTATATATTACTAACTTGTGTGACCTAATTTCTTTTTCCCTATTTCAATGATATGCAATAAATAATGTTTACATTGAACTTGAGTATTTTGTGCACATACATATCATGTCAAAATTACAAACCCTTCCCCTTTTTGGCCCTCCCACATAATTTCTTTGGGATTTTCTTGTCCTTATGTTTATGAGTGAGATTTAGGTGACCATATGTCTTGATTTGCCTGATACATGGGCAAACTCCAGTTTACAGTTGCTACACACTGTTATTAATAATACTGCCTTTCACTCTCAAAAGTGCTATGGTTTGGATAATAAAGCGTATGGTTGCTCTAGGGAGAATGACCTGCAATAGTGCCTTCATTGTCTTAGTCTGGTTTGGGTATCACAGCAATAGTTCCTCATTTTAAATAGCCCATACAACTTTGTAAAAGATTGGAATTGTATCTTCCTTGGGTGCCTGGTGTGACTCACTGTTGAAGGAGAACATCACTCTTTCCTTATTCATTTTTATTATTTTATAGGTAATAGAATTGTCATGTTTTCAGTTTCTTCTTGAGTCAATTTTGAGACTATAATTTTGTGATAATTTATTATGTTTCCAGTTTTTGCTGAAATAAGTCTTTCAAAATATAAGCTTATCTTTTCAGCGTATATGGCCCCAGTAGCGGTGGTCTTGAGGCTGAGTCTTAGCTTTTCTCTTCTTTGTTCATTGCTTCTTCTGGTTTTTTATTATTATTGCTAATGAGTAGTAGACTGTCAATCAAATTTTATTCCTTTGAAATTAGTGTCTTCATTCTTGGCTGCTGCTTAAGATTTTACATGTGTCTTTGGTGATCTGAAATAAAACTATAGTGTATCAATAAGGATTTATTTTTGTTTTGTAGGAGATTGTTCAGGTTTCTTAAATGTCAATCAATGTCTTTCATCAGTTTGGGGATGAGTTCTGTCTTGCCTTTCGATATTTCTTCTACCTCATACTTTCTGTTCCATATGGAATTCTGATTAAAACTAGTTTTTTTTTTAACTTGGTTATTCTTATATCCTAACTTCTCTTCATATTTCTGTCTTACTTTTATCTTTTCTGTGCTATCACCTGAATACTACCTTCAGACTTATTTTGTGAGTTTTGCTTTTTTTTTTTTTAAACTGAATGACCTAGCCTGTCGTGTTTCTGGAAATAAAATCTGTTTATTTCTGTTTATGACTAAATTTTGGTCGCTGATGCAAGCCTCTGTGACCCTTGGTAAATTCATCTGGGGTTTCCCTCATTTCCTTGATTGCATCTAAGTTCTGAGAACTTTTGGAGGCTGAAGCCTCCAATAAGGAAAGAGAGAGACAGACAGGCAGGAAGAGTAACTGTTATTATGTGTCACGCTGGCCTTTGGATACACTGGTGATCGTTGATACCCTGGTCTTTGACCTTGTACATCACAGCACAATCTCCTGTCATTCCCAATCTGGGGTCCTTCCATCTCTTTCTCTGGCCACAGGAACCTCTCCAGTGAGAACAGAGGATCAAAAGCTCTGTTGCTGGAGATTCGCAGGGAACTCTGTGAGGGTCCCTGCTCCATCAGGCCATCTTGGGATTCATTAACCTCCAACTATGTCAATAACTGGTGTTCCCTGCACTGAGAGCCCTGAAAGCCTGTTGGTCCAGTCAAAGGAAGGACAGGACTTTGGCCTCCCCTTTGTCCAGGGGTTTCCACTCTTCACTCAGCTGTTCGTACCCCAAACGTTCCCTTTCACCAGTTCAGGAAACTGTTTCTGAGAGCCCTAAATCATCTTACATTCCTTCTTTGTGACCTGAGCCCTTTAAGAGTTTGGCTTTTGTGAATACAGAAGCTTTTTGCCTGGTTCTGAGGTAACAGTCCTTCCTGGAAGTCTCTGGTGTTTCTCATTCTAGCTATGAAAATTGAGGAAGCCTTGTGGGTAACAGAACTTCCTAGGAAAACACCGTGGGCTGTAGCTCCTCAGCATTTTCCTTCTATATAGTGACCTTCATGTCTTCTTCTCTTCCTCTTAGGAAACAAAAGTTTTAAGGAGCTGAGCCCAGGGACCAGAAGAGTCAGAGAGAAAGATTGGGGTCTAGGTAGAGGTTCTGTTCCCTCATCTCTCCTATTCCCTCTCCTCCAGTGTGAGCTGTGTTCCCACTACCCAAGGAGGCCGCTTTGGAAGGAGCCCTGACCAAGGTCCTTGCTAAAGCTGAAGCATATAGGGACTCAATTTTAGTGTGCACCCACCTAATTTTAAGGAGCTCACTGAATGGTCTCAGGATCCCTGGCCTGTTGCCATGGCAACATTGCTGCCCATGTTGTGCCCAGTGGTGCAGGCCTGTAATCCCAGCACTCTTGTGAGGCTGAGGCAGGAGGATCACAAGCTCAAGCCCAGCCTGGACAACTTAGTGACTTAGAAAGACCTTGTCTCAAAGTCAAAATCAAAAACAAAAATAAAAATGGACTGGGGATGTAGGTCAGTGTGAAGGCCCTGGGGTTCCATCCCCAGTACCAAAGAAAAGGAAAAAAAAAGTACTACTCATTGCCCACTGAGAGCTGGGCTTTCCTGGTCATCCTCCTGACAGCAATTTGTGGTCTCTGTAAATTGTTCCTCTGTCCCTGGCTGCCCCCAAAACAACCTAGGAACTCTACTTTTTAGAACAAGTAAGCTCCCATCCCACAACTCCAGCACTAACTCTAGGTCAGTGTCTTCCCTAGAATGCTGCACAAGAACCTCAGACTCACCATGTGCCAAACCAGATAGTCCTCCTATAGCAGATCCTTCTCTTCCCACAGCATTCCTCACCCAGTGACACCACTGGCCACCCAGACACCCAAGCCATGCACGCCGTCACTCTTGCCTCCCCTGCTCCTCACCTCCACGTTACTCTACCCCCGTGCACCCATCCCCTCAGTGCTGTAGGGACTCCTTCTGGCTCTGCCCCATTCCCATAGCTTCTTATCTGGATATCTGCTATAGCCGCCAGGAACTTACCCTTCAGCTCTGACAATTCCTCCTCTACCCAGAAGCCAGGTGCAGTCTCTCCTAAATCAGCTCTAGATTCTTGCTCTCCTGCTTCTCAAAATCTTGCAAAGTTTCTCCCTTTTCTGATGCTTAAGGTCATGGCTCCTTGATCCCTCCAGCTTCGTTTCCCATTTCTCCCCCTGCTCTTGCCCACTGGGCTCACCAGGCATTAACCCTCGCATTCTTTTCTATCCCTCTCAGGCCTTCCAGAATTCAAGTTGCAAGTCATTCTTCCACTCTGAAATCTTGACCCTCTTCCCTCCTTCCCCCAAAACCTTCTTCTTTTCAACCTTCTACTCAGACATTTTTTTTTTTCCTCAAGGGGCCTCCATGGCTGGCTCAAATACCTTTCCTGGGCTCAGACAGTATCAGTGCTTCCCAGGTGACTTGAACATGTGTTTTTCTTGTCTGTTTTTGGTGTTGTGTTTTGTTTTGTTTGAGACAGGATCTCATTTGGTAGTTCAGCCTGGTCCTGACCTTTCTCTGTAGCCCAAGCTGGCCTTGAACTCATAGCAGTCCCCTGGCGTGGGCCTCCTGAGTGCTGAGATTACTCTTTTTTTCAAATAGGGTCTTACTCTGTAGTCTAGAATATCTCTGGGTGATCCTCCTACCTCAGCCTTTAAAGATGGCAGGCGTATGTCACCACATCCAGATCTTATGGCTATTTTTAAATTGACATTTGCCTACATTTCTCATTACACTGTGAGAGTAATGTTTTATTTCCTCTGTACTCTCAGTATCTAGTTAATGAGTCTGGACAATAGCAGACTCATCATAAATGCTTATCAATTGAACAAGTGTTTGAATATCTTCCTTATTCCTTCTCCTTCCTCCTTCTTTCCCTCCTTCCCTTCCATTTCCTTCCTTTCTATTCATCCTTTCTTCTTTTCCTCCCTCCCTCCTTCTTTCCTTTTTCCTCCCTTATTTCTCTCTCCCCTTCCTTCCTGGGTCATGCCCTTTGCCCATTTTTTTCATTGTGGTCTCAAATGTTTTCCAAGAAATTTTGGATTATATTTGTGGAAGATTTTTTTTTAGCCTGTTACTTACCTGTTAGTATAATTTATGATGATTTGCACACATAGAAGCTTTAAATTTGTACTCTCAAAATTGCTAGGTTTGTGGCCTTTTGTGGTTAGTTTCAGGAGATACTGAGTAAGAGGGAATTACGAGGGGAACTTCTAGGGTACTGGAAATGATCAGATTCTGCTCTGAATATTGCTTACCCACCTGTATACATATATGAAAGTTCACTGAGTTATACAAGTAATCTGTGTATGTTTCACCCCTTTTATGAAAATTCAGTTACCTTTTTATTCTTTCTTTTAATATGTTTATGTACATGTGTGTGGTACTGAGTCCCACGGCGTTCACACCAAGTTACATCTCCAGTTCTACTTATTTTTTATTTTGAGACAGGGTCTTTCTAAGTTGTTAAGTTGCCCAGGCTAGACTTGAACTTGTGACCCTCTTGCCTCAGCCCTTCAGTGTTCTGGGATTGCAGGTGTGTGTCACCATGCCCAAGTCTTTTATTGCTTTTTTTGTCCTATGCATGCAGTGATTAAGACATTGGCGGGGCAGGCAACCGAGAGTGCCCCACTGATTGAATAAAGCCAATCCAAGTGGCTACCCATCCAGCCAAAACCTCTTCCCATTTAATTTTATTAGAGAAAGCTTACCTGCAGGTAGTAAGAGCCTTGAATGCCAAGCCAATGGCTCTAGTTTCTTGATGCCTTCTCTTCAGCCAATCCTGCACAGAATGTAAGTCTAAGAAATGACTTATATTCAGACTCTGCTCTTAAGGAATTCAACAACAATTTTTTTTTAATCTATGGTTCATTTATTCTACTGACATTTATGGATCAACTACTAACTTCCAGACATTGTCCTAAGGAGTTAGGATAATTAAATAAACAAAATAGGCAAAAAGCAGCACCTTGTTAAAGCTTAGTAGGGAAAGAGACACGATAGCAATATAATCCTAATTTTAAAAATTATATAATAATATTAAAAAGTGATAAATGCTTTGGAAAAGGTAGAGTAGAACAAAGGAACAAGGAAGGTTTGAGGCACGGGATGGAGGTCAGGAGAGCAGTGCCAAATAAGGGTCAAGGGATGTCGGACCACAGAGGGGTGTCATCCACCTGGCCTGGAGGGCCTGCAAGAGGAGGCCCATGAGCTGGACCTTTGTTATCATCTGGGTTAGGAATGTCCCCAGAGTTACTTCTGGGGTTCAGGGAGCTAGCCTTGTGTTTGGATGGTGATTCAACCATGGGGTTAATCCACTAATTTCCTGTGCTGCTGAGAGGCGAGGCCTGCTAGGATGAGGCGGATCCCTGGGACATGACCTGGAAGGACATAACTCCCTTCCAAGTTCCACCCTTCCTCATTCACTTTGCCTCCTGTGTGAAGGGATGAACAACTTTTCTCAAGCTAGACTCTCCACCATGTTGCTTACACCCTTGTAGGCCATCTACGAATGGACTGAGACCTTCTGAAACCCTGAGCTGAAAAAAAGCCTTCCTCCCCTAAACCTTAGGTGTCAGGTATTGTGTCCCAGCAATGAGAAAGTAACTGAGACAGGATACGATGAGGAGTCAGCCCAACTAAGTCAGGGGGAAAGCTGTTGAGTGGAGGGACCGCACAAGCAATGGCCTGGAAGTGGCAGGGTGTGGCCCTGTTACAGGGCAGCCGCATCCTGACGCAGCAAGGGGTCTGTTTCTTGCTTCACCTGTATGCTTCAAGAGAGAATGTGGTCAAGATACACATATGGCCAGGAAGGTAGCACAAGCCCAAAATCCCAGCATTCAGGAAGCTGAAGGCAGGAGGATCACAAGTTTAAGCCCAGTCTGGGCAACTTGGCAATGTAGTGAGATCTTACCTCAAAATCAAAAATAAAAATGGGCAAGGGATAGAGCTCAGTATGAAGGCCCTGAGCTCAATCTTGAGTACCACAAATAAATAAATAAACAACCATATGGAAGTGTAGGTAGAATTTATTGTATAGTGGATGAGTGAGAGTTACATCTTCTAGAGTGCAGACGGGCAGTGCCACAAGAGCATCAGCTCAGATGGAGATTTATTAATATGTCTTCAAGCAAGAAGACAGGCAGAACCATGAGCACACCTCCAGTGAATGTGAGTATGAGTATGTTTTCCCAGGAGTTAATTCTGGGGTTCAGGGAGCTAGCGTAATTAAGATATCTATTACTTAGAAGTTACTTTGGAATGCCAAAATGTCTTCCTTTTCTTTTTAGTCATTGTTCCCCCAGTGGTCTTAACCTATAAAAATTAGGGAAGAAACTAAGGAGAGATACATTCTTAATTTAAACCAGGTCCCAGCCCAAGATGAAAGGATCTTTAAGGAATGTTTCTCTTCCTAGTATCATTAGGCTGTAAGCTGTGCTGTGTGCTTTGTTCTAGAGATAAAAGCCCTGTGCCTCTGGGTAGGGCAATCAAGAACGTGCACAATACGTAAACTTTCTTAGAGGGAGTGGACAAGAGATTGGACACACTCAGCCCACTTTTTTAAATTTTAGATTTTGAGACAGGGTCTCACTAAGTCACTACATTGTCCAGGATGAACACAAATTTGCAAACCTTCTACTTCAGCCTTCCAGACTTCTGGGGTTACAGGCCTGAACAACCAAGCCCAGCTATTGTGTAACTTTAAAATGTCACTGTGCTCTGTAGAATCGCTTTGAATCTGAGGCCTAAGAACTGATTATATCTATGTACATGGGGATTTTTGTTCCTTTACTTAAGCATAGCCTTTTAGGCCCCCTTCTCTTGTCCCTCAGGCCTGCTAATATGTAACCATCTGCCCAGTGGCCCTGTGGAGATCCACAGGCCCTTGTGAAAGGAGAGCATGGTGAGTGAGGGAGGTTCACCTGGGGCTGGGGACAGCCTGGGTGAAGATTGCAGCCAAGAATCTCAGGCCTCCATGTCCATACCTGGACCTTTAGCCAGCAGATAAGTGGGAGGCTCCAGAGCCTGTGCAGTACTCACCATACCTGTACTGAAAGCAAGTCTGCCCAAAGCCACTCTGTCCATCAAGGGCTGGAACGACTCTTCCCCAACCAGCCAGCTGAGTATACCCTGGAGGCATGGAGCACCCACCTTGGGAAAAGTGGGGCACAGGCCAGAACATGACTGATCTCACGTACCTAGCCCTGTCTCAGAAATATTCTCTGGGCCAAGACCAACCAGGTGGGGTTGTCACTGTGACTGTGGATGTGGCTTGTGATTTCAGAAGGAGGCAGGAAGCTGTGGCCAAGGCCCCAGTGATAACACTTGCTTGTCAAGTAGGAGAAAGAAAGTGTGTGCCAGGAAACGTGTGCAGCAGCCCCTCCCTGGCCTGGGACTGAGTGACCTGAGTCTAGCAGAGTCCCCGCTCAGAGCTGAGGCCTGTATTGGCCACAGTACCCACTCCCTCTCAGATGGCATCACCCACACCCCATAGCGGTCAAGGTAGTCACTACAGTATCAGAAACTCCGGGCCCCAGCAGATGTGGAATCTGTGACCAAGGGCCTCAGGTTGGCCTAAGTCCTCCCCACACATACACCACGGCCAGATGGCGTCTCTGAGTTGGGGCTTCCTGTGACAGCAGCCACAGAAGTGTCTAAGGCTCTTTTCTCTGATGATTTTTCCACACAGCAGCTGGGAACTGATGTAACAACCACCATCGGAAGCCCGGACACTGACGGCCTTGCGGGTTCTCCCCGGAGCACCCCTCCCCGCACCGACTGCCTCCACTCTCTGGCTCTGCCCAGAAGCCTGACAGAGAGTTCTGGCTTCCGTCATAGGGGAGCAAAGGATCACAGATTATCAAGGCTAGAAATGTCTTCTGTTCCTACAACAGCCACCGACATGACTGGAATTCCCATGTTGTTCAAGCACCACAAGGATACCTTAGATACAGCAATGAGAGACCTTGACACATGACACCAAGCCATAAGCCACTAGATGAGAATGTGAAAATGGGAAGTGTAGATGACTCTTTCAGGATGTGAAAGGGAAAGAGAAAGGATGTATTTGGAGGGGACACAGAGGTGAGTAGGGGTGGGTCTATCGTGGCTGAAACCAGTGCCCATCTGGTTCATAGTTGTGTTTTTTGAAGAGCAGCCAGGCCATGGGACAATCATTGCTCCTCTGTTCTGGAATGAAGTCGAACTCAGAGCATCCCTGAGTGAGGAAATCTCCTTTTGTTTTTATTTTTATTTGTTTTTGTGTTACTAGGGATTAAACCCAGGTTTGCACACTGAGCTACATCCTCAGAGTACCCAGCTTACTTTTTTATTTTTATTTTGAGGCAGGTTCTTACCAAACCATTATTCTGCCCAGG
The DNA here is from genome assembly GCA_004027205.1 of Ctenodactylus gundi. NCBI lineage: Eukaryota > Metazoa > Chordata > Mammalia > Rodentia > Ctenodactylidae > Ctenodactylus > Ctenodactylus gundi. Next base: position 544,343 of record PVKB01000522.1, read on the forward strand.
CTGGGTTCAAACTTGCCATCTTCCTGCCTCAGCCTTCCAGAGTTCTATAATTACAAGTATGTGTCACCATTCCCAGCTAAGAAGCTCCTTTTGGCCCCCAAGTCTATAGGTGTCCCTTTGTCAGAGTACAGAGCCCACCGCGTTGGCACTATCCACACCTACCTCTTCTCAACAGCCCAAGATGGGCCAGAGAACTAAGCTACATTCATTGCTGCCTTAGCAAAGTCCTGGGCACTGACAAAAGTGATTGATAAGGAGTTAGGGGCATGGACAGCAGTGAGCTTGGGGGTAGAAAAGAATAGGAGTGAATGACAGTGTCCATGGCCTGCATTGTGGGGAGGAGAGCCTGAGTGCTTGAGCACTGTGTTGTGGGCATGTGTGGGGGTCAAGAATGGAAGAGGGGAAGCAGAGCTATGGAGTGATGGGCTGGAAGAAGAGGGCAAGCAAGTGTCTGAGTCTAGGTCCTCCATAAGATGATGGTGATACAGTTACCTGGCCCTGTGCCAAGCTACCTCACATGACATGATAAAATTTAGAAGTAATAACTTTTTTCCTGAGCTGTGTCATTTCTCTTCTCATGTCACAAAAGCAAAAGCATCAAACTTCAGCCCAGAGCCCATCCACAGCTGTTAAAAAGTCATATGGCACAGGGGGTGGGGAGGGTGGGGATAGGGTAACGGGGGTGGCAGCAGCTGCACAAGCCAGGGCAAGATCCCACCATGGTTGACTCAGAAGCCACATGAGGTCCAGAAGCTATAGACATGTCATTCTAGAGAAGACCACCATCACCTACCAAGGGAGACCTAGGAAGGCCAGGCAGGAGATCAAGCAGGTGGAACTGCTTCCTGGCACCTCCCAAGCTTGGCAAAGTGTGGTCTATGAGGAACAGCACCTCCTGAAAGCATGAAGGAAGCAGTGTTCTGGGACAGCTTAGGACAGGAGGTAGAGGAAGAATCTGTGCAAATTGGCCATAAGTTTGGAAGGATTCTGTTCTGTTCTGGGGCCTTGGAAGAACATAGGAAGGCTATGGGAGAAGAAGCCACCCTGAGAGGGAGGTCACTGGTCGGGGGAAGGAGGAGGTCAGTGACTGGAAGGATCAATGTTCCAAGAGTCAGACTAATGCCTGGGGATCGCATGATGCCCCTGAGAGCGAACAGCAGTGAGACAATGGGACCTCAGACCTTTCTAGAATGGTTGGATAAGGCTCAACTGGTTTTCATGAAGGTGGCAGAACAGGGAAGTCTGCAGTATTTCAGGTATGGGAGAGAATCTTAGCCATCCATGCCTGGATGCTGAAAGAAGCCAACGTGGATACAGCTGATGAATAAAAGTAAACAATAAGTGATAAAATCATTAGCGGTTAGTTCTGAAGTTCAATTTTCCAAAAGACAACAAAGGCTTAAAGAAATGAAGAGGAAGCCAGACCTATAATGTAGGTTGTTAGCACTCTGGGAGGCTAAAGCAGGAGGATTGCAAATTCAAACCCAACCTGGGCTACTTAGTGACTTAGTGAGATCCTTACTCAAAATCAAAAACTGGATGGCGGTCATTGGTTACTCAATGTGGAGACCCTGAAATTGATCCTCAGTATAGGAAGGAAAGAAAGGAAGAGAGAGGCGGTGGGGGAAAGGGGGAAGAAGGAAGAAGGAAGGAAGGAAGGAAGGAAGGAAGGAAGGAAGGAAGGAAGAAAGGAAGGAGGGAAGGTAAGAAGGAAGAAAAATGGCAAACTAGGATGGACTGAGTCAAGCCAACAAGCACAGCCTTGGGCCTCAGCTGTGCCTGGGGATGAGATGACACTGACTCATGGGAAAGACACCGTCGTCAGGATTGGTGTGATCGTGCTGGGGAGGATTAGAGGAAGAACCATAAGATGTTGCTTTGCCTGGACTTTTCTTTCCTCCCACTGCTGATTGTGTTATGAGAATCTCACACCCTACCCCTGCGCAAGCGTCCCCCTCCTGCGTCCCCATGCTCCACTCCCGCAGGTCTGGCTCCTGACTTCTGTACAGCCTGTATAGCACAGAAAAGAGATTATGGAAAAACAAATCCTGTGATTTAAAAAAAAAAAAAAAAACTATTACCTGTGGTAAAGGTCTTCACTTACATTCTGTTTTAAAAGATAATCTATTCTCTCGGGCTACAAATGTGATAGGAATTCATTATAAATAGCTCACCATTTGAAGTAGTAGCTCCGTGGTACAGCACTTTCCTAGAATGTGCACTACCCTGGCTTCCAACCCTAACACCTCAAAAAAAAAAAAAAGTTTACAGGTTACAGGTGAGCCCAAAAAGGATACAAAACCACCCTCTAATCCCAAGATCAGAGTGTATTACTTTTGACACATCAGTTTATCTTCTCTGACTCCCTTCTGATCATATCTCCTTATTAATTGAAAGTATTCACTATGTTCTAGTCTATTAATTTTATAATGGAATATGAGCTTCATGAGAACAGAGCTTTTGTCATACATAGTAGCCAATAAGTATTGTGAAAGAATGCATTTCATAACCTGTCTTCATTTAATGAGAGGTAAGCATTTCCTGGCATTCTCACGTATTCTCTTATGCCATCATTTGTTTCTTATGCCATTATTTGTAATGGCTGCATAATGCTTTTTTTTTTCCTGTGGTTACGTAGACAGTTCTCTAATTCACTATTGTTAGATATTAAAGTTTCTTCAAAGTTATATTATGAGTAATATTGTACAGAATATTCACATCCTTAAATAATCATATGTAGCTATTTCTATACATTATTTTCCAAAGACAAATTTTTACAAACAGATTTGCTGGTCTACTCTGCTTAACTAAAATTTCTGCGCTTCAGTAAATTGTACTCCCACCTTCAAAACAGTGATTGTAACCCATGTCCTAATTGCTTTTCATTGGAAATCATGGCCATGATTTAAATTTTGGTAATTGATTATTAAAAATATTTTATTATTTTATTGGTTTTTCTTTGATCACTTATGGGATTGACTAATATTTACTAGCCATATATATATTTTTGTTGTTTAACTGATTTCTTTTATTCCTCAGTAACAAGTATTTTTGAAATACAAAATTTTAATGTTTTGTGCAGTGTTTCTATTTAGTATTTGTGATTCCTAGCCTACTACTTTGTTCGTATACTGTGTCACAGGCTTGTTTTGTGTTATTAATTATATTCCAATATTTAATGGTATTCTTCTTCACAAATGTTTTTGTTGGAGAGTACTGTACCTGTTCATTCTTCAAAGGAAATTTAAATCTATTTTATTAAGCTTAAGGAGAATGAAGCCAGACGTCTCAGTGGCACAGGCCTCTAACCCTAGCACTTAGGTAGACAGAGACAGGGTTGACATTCTAGCCAAGCTTGGCCAACATAGCAATTTGGTGAGACCTTCTATCAAAACCAAAAATTAAAAAAAAAATTGGCTGAGGATGTATTCTACCTTGGTATAAGGGCTCTTGCTTCATTACCACCAGTACCACCAAAGAAGATAGAAAGAGAGAGAGAAGAAAGAAAGAAAGAAAGAAACAAACAAACAAACAAAGAAACAAAGAAAAATTATAAACAGTGTTGTAAAGGTTTTGCATCTTTATAACGCCTACTGTTTTGTTTTGTTTTCTTGTCTTTGGTTTTACAAAGCTGGGATTGAGCCGAGGGTCAGTGCATGTTGAGCACATCCTCTATCATGGAGCTGCATGCCCAGCCCTGTAATACTTACTGTTTTAATCCAGGAATATAGCTTGTCTCTTATGCACCGAACTTTTCTTTTTAAGTCCTTCTACACAGTTTATACTGTTCTTGATCTTGGTCCTGCGCACCTCTTAAGTTTATTCCTGGTCGTTTTTTATTTTTTATCCTTTTTGAATGAAAAATTTTCCCTGTTTATGTTCACATTTAACAAATGTATAGCCGCTTTATAAATTCAATTTGCCTGGACTTTTCACCCTCCAGCGGCCACCTTAGGCCTTTCCTGTATGGATTCATCCGCTCATGGGTACAGAACTAAATTTGAGTAAGCCAAATAGAAGCACAGAGCAGCATGCTCCTGTCTCCAGAGGACAGAAGTCAGCTTTCTGGGCTGCAGGGAATTTTTGTCAGAGCTCCCACTATTTGCAGTGGATTTTGGATAAACAAGATCTTTGAAGGATCTCCGAAAGGACTTAAAGTTTCTTTCAGAAGAAGAGTATTGGAAATTACAGATAATTTTTACAATGCCATCCGAGCATTAGGTGAGCATCTTAAATTAAGACAAGTTGTCACCACTGCTACAATCTATTTCAACAGATTCTATGCCAGGTCTCTAAAAAGTATAGACCCTATATTGATGGCTCCTATATGGGTGTTTTGAGCACCCAAAGTGGAAGAATTCGAGTAGTCTCCAATACAAGATTGACTGCTGCTTCTACTTCTGTATTAAAAACTAGATTTTCATATGCCTTCCTAATAGAATTTTGTTGTAGGATGAATCATGTATTAGAATGTGAATTCTATCTTTTAAAACTAATGGATTGTTGCTCGATAGTGTATCGTCCTTATAGATCTTTGCTCCAGTAGGTGCAGGACATGGGCCAAGAAGACAGGCTGCTTCCCCCTGCGTGGAGGGTAGTGAATGATGCCTACAGAATGATCTCTGTCCATTGTGTCCTCCTTTCCTGGTATCTTTAGCGTGTCTACATGTAGCCTGTGCAGTACAACAGAAAGATGCCAGACAATGGTTTGCTGAGCTTTGTGTTAATATGGAGGAGATTTTGGAGACAATCAAGGTTATTTTAAAACTACATGATCAATGGAAGAATTTGGATGAGAGAAAAGAGACGGCAACTATTCTTAATAAGATGCCAGAACCAAAACCATCCCCCGTGAAGGAGAGCAGGGCCCCAGTGGAAGTCAGAACTCTAGCTGCAGCCAATCTTAAAACATTCTGAAGAATTCCATAGTGGGCCTCTTGGAAATAAACCACTGGGCAGATTTCACTAAAGGCTTCAGCAGAACATAAATGAAATTGAATTGCTTGTTTCTGTCAAGCATATTGGGAAGTGAACTTATCTTTGCAAAAATTTGATTCTGTCACATAGTTGATTAAAATCTCTTAATTATTGAAGTCTGGAAGGTTTCTAAAGGGATAAACAGACAGACATGGGCATTTTGAAGTTAACAGCTTTCAATTAGTATGTTACTACTAAATTTGGATAATATAAATTATATGTTTTTATTAAAATAGGAACATAAAAAGTGATTTGTTGAAAAATTTCTTTGGGTGTTGAGGGCCAAAAAAGAACATAAAAAACAATAAACAAGATATTGAGTACCCCCGTCCCCATCAGTTAATATTTAAAACTATTTAAGGAATAGAATTTTATAAAATTCTGGAAGATTTGGGTAATTATGTTGATTTCAGGGAAATTAGTCAGGAATTGATTGATTTTAAAGTGCATTTTATTACATAGTTTTAGGTAATCATGGAAAATACTAGCCCAGCCTAGCAGGAGCATGCAATATATATAGCATATTTTGGCATTTTAAAAATTATAGTAATTCCATAACGATTTTGAAATACTGGGCAAGCTTTAGGAAACAATCCTACATGAAGTTATATGCAATTAATTCACAGTTAAATGGTCATTTTGGAAGTTTAAGGGGACCAGGCCCAGTGGCACAGGTTTGTAATCCCAGCACTCTGAGAAGCTGAGGGAGAAAAAGAGTGAGTATGAGCCCACCCTTGGCAACTTAGTAGTTTAGGGAGACCCTTTCTCAAAATCGAAACTAAAAATGGGCTGGGTACATATAGCCCAGTGTGAAGTCTCTGGGCTCAATCTCCAAAACATTGAGTTTAATTGGATAAAACATAATGTTGAAATTCAATAAAACTTTAATGTAATTTTTAATCTGCTGTGAAGCTGTTTTTCTTTTTATAAAATATACACACCCTAGTTGAATTTTGTGTCTTAGTGTGGATGTACAAATTTATTGCAGGAATCCTGAGCCAGGAACACAGTCAGGCTTCAGACCAGTTTGAGACTGGCTGTTAATTCTTATGTGTACAGGACATCAGAGTAAATATCATCTAAGTGGGACTGTGCTGTCTAGAAACTTATAAATTAGTCATTTTCTTCAGACTCGAAGGACAGTGATAAATAAAACTTGGCGTTATAGGATATTGATGTACATTTTAAGGATTGAAAATTTTTATAGCTCAATTGTGAACAATGGCTCATTAAATTTTGACTTCCTAGTATAAAACTAAAAGAATAAAAGAAAATTATCCAGCTATAAGAAAAAGAAAGAAGAAAAAGAAGAAGAAGAAGAAGAAGTAGTAGTAGTAGTAGTAGTAGTAGTAGTTAGCTCTCTGAATCCTGTGGGATCACCTTGGCTTGCTTTGGGCAGATAAACATCATATGGCCTCATAGGTATGTCTGAAGTGAGACAGGGGAGATACAGCCCTCCTAGTCAAAAATGAAGTGTCCTGCAAGGATTAGAATACAGAGCAGAGAGCACACAGAGTTGTGGCTTTTCCGGCAGGTGGCTCGACCTAAGGAAAGCCAGACTTTGGGGACTTGGGCTGCCTGGAGGCCCTGAACTCACACTCTGACAGATGGGCCACTAGTGGGAGTAGAAGGGCCCACAGGGGAGGAGGGGCTGAATGCGAGTGTAGATGCTGTCAGGCAGGTGTTCCGGATGGGTATTAGTGAGAGCAAGACACCTGGAAGGAGGCTCAGGGTGCGAGGGGCCTGTCTGCTAGTGTTCTGCTTCCTTCGGGTGCCACTGTCTGTGCCTCACATGCCGAGATAGCCCTTTTGGGTCCATTCTCAGGGAGTAAATTTGAGGCCCATCTTCCCAGAAGGCCCATCCTGCCTTTGATGCAGAATGTGCCAAGGGCAAATTGTTTCTACCTGTACCAGGACAAGGCTTATTGGTGTATAGGCGTATTGATGTTCCATGATTTCTTCCTCATTTTAAAATTTTATAGCATCAAATCTTTATTGAGTGCCTGCTGAATGACAGATGTGACCCCATCCGGCCTGTCTAGTGGTGGAAATGACAGGTTGTCAGTAGAGCTTGGCCCTTTGAGCTTCAGTCTGACTCTGCAGGTTTTAGTGGCCAAACCACCTCCTTCGCTCCTTACCCCACAGCCTCCGGGAATTCACCTTGTGAAATCATCCTCTCTTTGCTGCACACTCAATCCCACAAGCCCATCTTGGGTGTTTTATGTTCCATTAACTCTTCCCTGTTTCGGAGTTTCATCGTGTAGGTTTCATTTTTTTCTTTTTGGAAATTATTATGAGTGGGGTTGGAGCGTAGAACGGGGTGGCGCTGATGTGTCATCAGGAGAGCTTGTGGTTGACATGGTGTTTCTACAGATGTAGGGGATATTCTCTTCCCCTCGCTCTGGGAAACCACAGCGAGGCCACAGTAGCTTTGAGGATAGTTACCGGGAATCCTGGGGTTACACGTGCTTTACTTTCCCATTAAGAAACAGCATAGCCTCTAAATTCCACTTGTTTCACTCTTGATTTCCCTTTCCACATACAAAATTCTTGTATTTCCAAATATAGAGATTTTATTGAGGAAAGTATGTCAAGTTGTGAATTCTTCTGTGCAGGATTTTTGCCAGTTTTACTCCTAGTTGGTGCAATGAAAAGAACACAGGCTTTGAAAATAGATGGCTTTGGATTCAAATCTCAAGCCAGCTTTGGGCCTCATGCAAGTGGCTTCAACTCTCTAAGCTTCAACTTCTGCACCTGTAAAGTGAAGTATATAAGTTAGTGCAAGTGTCCACAAGGAGCAGTAACCTATCAAGCCAGCTAAAGATCACAAGGAGCCATTCAAGGGCCACTGGGCCGTAATACCAGGGATTTAGACATAATAGGACATTAGGGCCACTAAAAGTTCACGCTTTCTTTTGGACTGGCTAAAAATCATCATCTGGATTTTGTTTTGAGATCTAACATGGTTGAACTCTCTGCTTGTTTGCTTTTTTGTATTTGTACTGAGTTCCCACCCATCAACAGTCCTGTAGAGCAAAGTTTCCCTTAGTCTGTTCCTGTCAGGAGCCATGCCACGCATTAGGAGGTGAGCAGCAGGCCAGTGTGCAAACTTTATCTGTACTTACAGCTGTTCCCCATTGCTCATGTTACTACCTGAGCACCGCCTCGTCAGCTCAGCAGTAGCATTAGGTTCTCCTAGGGGCCCAAGTCCTACTGCAAACTGCACATGCAAGGGACCTAGGCTGTGTGCCTCAAATTAAAGTCTACTCGTTGATAATCTGAGGTAGAGCTGAGACAGTGATGCTAACACAATTCTCCCTCCTCAGGTACCTGGTGCAGGCAAGATCGAGGACTGTTGCTGGAGGGAACTCAGCAAAGAAGCACTCCCCGTTTTTCCTCTCTGTTTCTCTGGACATATTTGCCTCATTTTTCATATTCTCCACATATATGCAAATATATTCTCTACAGGTAAGGATTAAATTCCAGATTCTCAGGGAAGAACTATGACCAGTAATTGCTGGAATGAGTGTGGTCAGGATGCAGGCAATGAAATTTCCGCTGAGCTAGAGAGGATAGCACTTTTGGTCATGCCACCACTGTTATCACTACCTTCTTTGACAAGGCTCTGCTTTTGCCAGAAGGGCCAGAGCCATGGCCCAGAAAATGGACTGAGGTGCAGGACCCCTTGGCTTCCAGGCTGAGCCCTCTGCAGAGGACAGTGCCTTACTTATGTAGACCTTGGATGGAGGCAACCCAGATCTCATAGGCTCCCTCTACAGCCAGACTGCAGCAGGGGCCAGCAACCAGAATGCTAGTGCCCAGAGCCCACAGCCCCCAACTACCAATGAGATAGCTGATGTCCAGATGTGAGCAGCTGTCACTAGGCCTTTACAGTGTAAACTGCCACCACAAAATGTCCAAATGGTGCCTATGATTTCTCTCAAATACGCAATGCCAAGGAGATGCCCAACACCCAGTCTGAGGCAGACGTTAACTCCCAGAATGCCATTGCAAAGGGCCCAAATGCTACCTATAATTTTTCTCAAGCAGCAGTAAGAGATTAACTGCCTACTAATATAACTGGGATGGCCTTTAAGGCCCATTAAGCTGGGCTCAAATGTCACTTATATTTTATCTCAATCTCCCATTGCCAATAACATTGCCACCAACCGGCCTAAGACAGCCTTCTAGGCATGGAGTGATACTGCTAAGTCCCCTATGCTGATACTCAGGCTCAGAATGTAAATTAGGCCCAAAAGGCCACTTTCCAGGCAGACACAGAGACCAACTCAGGTATTTCCGAACCTGGTGGTGCAGCTGATAGACATCAGCTGTTGGTTTCCAGCTTAGAAACTGGAGTCTTGGGCTATAATTTCAGGCAATAAGACCCACAAGGTTAATAGCTTGAATGTGGGAGAGAACAGCAGCAGAAATCTAAGGCAGGCCTCGTTGGCTGCCAGGACCTGGAGATCTGTAGCAATGCCAGTGGCCACTCAGAACCCCTCTGGTGCACCTCTAATGTGCCCTGGAAGACCCTTTGGCTTGGCAGAATCTTTCAGGCTGGCAAAAACAGTCAGCCAGACAGACCCCCACCAGCACATTAGATGCCCTATACAGCTAGGAAACCCCCTAGCAGAACCCAGTGGCTTGGCAAAATCCAGTGATCTAGCAGAATCTGATGTGATGTGGCTAAACCCCACTATCTGCCCTGGCCCAGTAGTCTGGCTGAGCAAAATAGCCTGGCAGAATCCACCTATATGGCAGAACCCACAGGCTGGGAGGGCTCTCCAGACTAGCAAGGCCCTCCTAATGGTCTGCTGCCAACCAGCTGGCCTCTTTCTACTGACTGACCACTTCCGCCCGACTAGATTACAGTGGATCGGCCAATTCCACCTAACTGACAGAACCTACAACCCTCACCTAACCTGCAACCTTCTCCCAAATTAGTGTCTCACAGGACCTGGGTGCCCTTTATCCCTGAGATGTAGCCCTTCTTTAGGAAAGAATAAATAAGTTAGTCAAGCTAGTGATACCTAAAGAATATACACAGGTGCCCATCAAGTGCTCAGAAATGCTGAGATACCATTTAAGAATACACTGATGTTTTCCTAGACATCATTAAGAGTACATGCTCTGTCCTGGAGGTGGGACTCTGTCCTGGGGTGAGAAATCTTCTCCTTAGAGTTTATAAAACAAAAATATCTGGGAAGCAGACAAGTGGCCAACAGCAACCCTCCTGAGTACGAGTTTCTCTGGGGCCTCATTCCTACCATGAGACTGGCAAGATGAACACGTTGAAGATTTATTGCAGAGGTTCAGAAGAGAGACCGTTGGGGCTAGAGGAATAGCACAGTGGTTACAGTGTTTGCCTAGCAAGGCCCTGAGTTCAATTTCCTAGCTTCACATAAGCTGGGCATGGTGGCATATGCATGTATCCCAGCACTCTGGAGGCTAAGGCAGGAAGATTTCTATGAATCTAAGGCTAGTCTGGGCTATACATAGTGAGTTCAGGACCAGCCTGGGATATAGAGTGAGACCCTGTCTTAAAAAAAAAAAAAAAAAAGGAGAAGAGAGACCCTTATGACCAGACTGCACAGTTCATGGAAGCTGCAGATGAAAATTTGGATGCTGTGGATGCTACTGCAGCTGAAGCTTGGGCCAAGGCTAAAGCAAGGGCCCACGTGGGAACTGGAGATCAGGCCATGTTTGAGCCCTGGAGTTGGGAGGACTGAGTCTGAGCTGCTAACCTGGAACAAGAATAAAAATTTTGGAGATTCCTGGTCCTGAACCCCATTTACCTTCTGATCATCAGAATGCCTTCCCCGATTTCCTCCGATGTTTGCTGGACCCATTATTGGCTGGTGGTACACCTGCTGCCAGCTTTGCCATTGGTTTTTCTGAGTTATTGAGATGTTGGATATTGCTCATCAGCTGCAATAGCCCTTTCCCTGAAAGAGGCTGGAGTCTCTGATTCCCTCTAAACACATCTAGAGAGCCACAGCCTACTGAGTAAAAGTGGCATGCAAGGAAAATAAAAAACGCTTCCGTGTGTTGCTTCCCCCACCGCCATATGCTGTCAAGTTTTGGTATCAGAAATAAATGCGGAAATTGCAAAGTGCCATAAAGCAATTGCACATTGCAAGAAAAAAATTGGGCTAATTAATGATCATTTGCCCCAACCATCAGTGACCAGGGGATAGGGTCACCCTATGAGAACACGGTGGCTGCCCTTGTAAAGTTGTTAGAATGACAGACATCATGAGAGAAGTTTCCTAAAGAAGCTGTTGCTGAGGTAATCCCAGTATCCTTCCATCTTAAGAGTTACTGGGGGATACTATGAGCTCATCATGCAAGCAAGCACCTGAGTGATACTCCACAATTATTAACTACTGTCCCTGGCTGCGGGCTCCCCATGAGTCTGCAATCCTGGGGAGATATTCTATTTAATTTTAATGTAAAGTAAATGTATATATTTCTTCTGTCTGTTAAATTCCATTTATAACTTCTATGCCTACAATCACATTCAATATTAGTCTATTTTTAGAGAAAGCTAATTTTTTGAGACAGGTCTTGTTCTATACTCCAGGCTGGTCCTGAACTCATTATGTAGCCCAAGCTGTCCTTGAACTCATGGAAGTCCTCCTGCTTCAGCCTCCTCCTGTGTACTGGGATTACGGGTGTGAATAACCATACCTGATTTGTGTGGTGGTGGGAAATCGAACTCAGGACCTTGCACGGGCTAGGCAGGCACTTTAACTGCTGTGCTGTTCCTCCAGATTCAAAACTAAAAATATTTTAAAATTTTAATGTCATGTCAGGTTTTAAAATTGTGTTTTTATAAACCACATAAGTTGAACTGGATGACAATGCTTTACATAGTTTCAAAAAATTATGTAATGTAAGGATTATTTGTATTTTCAAATATCAGAAACACTCTTTCTAAGGGGTACCTTGGGCGGTCAGTCAGAAAGTCCAAATTTTGGTTTGGTCTTAGTCTTAGTATTCTGTGTGTCCTTTACAAGTTTTTACCCCTTTCTGGACCTCTACAGTGTTAGGAAAAATAGGACAGATGGCATAGATAGTTTCTCAGCTGCTAACCTACTCGCCATGTCAGCCATGTTTCTACAATCTCGCCCTTCACTTTGGCACCTTTCTGGGCCCTCTATCACATTTCTAGCAAGAAGTTTCTTCATCTCACCCTAACCTTTGGAAGGCTCTGTAACAGCCTCCCAATCCTGTCCTGGTCCAATCACTGTTTTTCCAGGGGTCCAAGTACATGTGGGCTGTGTCTTAGGCATTGACGTCTTGGTTGCCTATAAGGTCTGAGGATGGCTTCTATCCTGCCTACCTCTGGGGAGCAGAAATTCTCTTCTTTGACTTCCTAGTACCTGGTCTCCGGTCCTTGAAATTATCCTTCCAACACCTCTGATAGGATCCGTCTCTACTCTCTTTCACCCCTCCAAAATATCTTTCTGGGCTAACAAGAGCCACCATGAAGGTCCTTGTGGCCACCTCCAGTCCTGGCCTCTCTCCCCAGCCCCAACTCACTGTGGTCCTCTAATGGCACAAGAGGGGGGACCTTGGGTAAGTGCTAAGAGACTTCAGGGTCCAGCGATGATAAGCTCCCAGTAATGGAAGCCCTCTGCCCATACCTGCCACTTGTGCCATGTAGGAGGGGACACCACTTGGATTTCTCTGATAAGCTTCCCAAGAACTGCTTCTCCCTTTTCAGCATCCCTTTTTGAACCAAGAGAAAGCTATGGAAATGGCTTATTTTTATAATGATTTATCTTGTTATAAAAACATCTAGTCATTGTAGAAAATTAAGCAAATATAAATTCAAAAAGAAGCAGGCCTGTAATCCCAGCACTCTGGGAAGCTGAGGCAGGAGGCTTGCAAGTTTGAGACCAGGAGGTAGCTCAGTGTGAATGTCCTAGACTTGATCCCCAGCACCATAAAAAAAAGAAAAGAAAAAAATTTATAATCCCATCACTCACTGACAAAAACACTCTTAACCTTCCTTCCATTTTTTTCTGTGAGTGTACGGATGCATTTAGGCATAATGGAGATGATGCTGAATATACTGTTTTATAACTTGCTTTGTTTTTTACCGACTGGCCAAGTGCCGTGAGTATCTCTCTATGTTGTTGTGCAGTCTCTGCGTCATCATTTTTTCCCCATCCTATAGACATGACCTTATGACAGGGAATCGGGATCATTTCCAACTTCGTACTGTTGTAAATAATATTTCAGTGGCAATCCTTATGAGGAAAAAAATATCCTGTTTTCCTCCTTTGTGTTAATTCCTAAGCGAGACTGCTGGTGTCATCAAAGAGTAAGAATTTTCTCAGAATTATGACATAACTTGCCAAAATTTCTTCCATTCAGGATTTGCAAGAAATCAGACTCTCTGCCACCTCGTTACTGTCCACAGAAAGACTACAAGTCTTGGTTCGTTTCTTTGCTGCTGGCCAAATCAAAAAAGGCCCTTCATTAGAGTAAGAAGGAAGGATTTACTCAGACTGGAGGTCTGGGGAGATGAAGGGGTCCATTTGCCTCAAATCAGCATCTCCTGTTGTACAGGTATGCAAAAGTCTTTTATAAACAAGCACCAGGAGGTGGGGGCGACGCAGACATAATGCACATCTCCAAGTTTGCTTTAGGTTTTCATCCAGCCTCAGCATTCTCTCTTCCTTTCTTGTGGAAGTGGCCTTTGACCCCCCAGGGCCAGCATCTGCATAGTTAGCAGCTGGGTTGAGCAAGAGGGGGCATTGATTGGTTATGCATTCAGCAGGTGGAAGTCAGAGTAAGTTGCTTATTTGTAAAGGAAAAAATTAAACTTTTAAAGTTCAACTTTACCTTGCTGGTCATAACCTCACTTGTTCTTGTTATCCTCATCCTGCTTTTGTTGTTGGAAATCACCTGACTGGCGGTGTAAACAGAGACTTAGAAGCTGGGTGTGCAGATGTCCAATGGGTGACTAAAAGCAGGTGAAACCTTGACAGCTCTGCGTTTATTTCATATCTGTCTTCTTTATTACCTTAAAACTCTGGGTTAGGTCCCTGTTCAGTTCTACACATAAGTATGTTAATCACTTAAGAAATGACTGTCTCAAAACTAGCAACACAAGACTTGTCAGCCCTAAATTTATCTAGCCTATCTCATCCCCTTAAAGTCCAGGGATATCAGGGTAAGAGGAACTAAAGTAATTTTAGGATTTTCAGGGACATTTAATTGCCAGTTTTTACAACTACATGATCTCATTCTCCCTGGAGCAATGCCGAAATTGTCTTAAACCTGCAGAGCCTTTGATTCTAAGATACGCAAAGCCCTTCAGGCCAGCCCAATTGAGGTCATCCCCCAAATTCTCCTTGAAGAAATGATGGCTCTCCTAGATCCTCTCCCAGAACCAGTCCTAAGATAATGATCAACTAAACCATGGCTTGAGCAGGATTATTTACTCTTCCAGCTACATAACCCCTCATCCTTTGCCCTTTATTACCCTTTGCTATGAAACCTCAAAGCTCCTGTCAGCATCTCAAAGATCAATCCCAAAACTCTCCACCTGTTCTTTCCAGTATGGCCATGCTGAGTGAATATCCTTTGCTGCTCTTAACTACTGCTCTTCTGTTTGATTAATGTTCTGGGACAGGTGGCCAGGCCTGTTCTACTGGGACTCCTAGAGCCAGGGCTTTCGCCCTAGAACTCTAACAACAGTAAGCTGAGCTGCCTAGGTGCTCACTAGGAGAAAAGGCCAGATGCTGGGTGATGGGAAAGCGACAGGGGCTTCCATATGAGGGAGATGGGGCTTACGGGATGGTGGCCCTGGCTTCTCTCACGGATTTGTGCTCTGTGGCATGGCTGGGAGAGAAGAACCTGCCACAGTTTCTGAAGGAGTCAGAAAAAAAATTCAGTAGCTGCTTCACATTTCACCTAGGTGGGCAGTGAGGCCCATTTCTCAGTTGCCTACCAACATTTTCAGTTCTTTTGTCTTTTTCTTAATGATTTGGCTTACACACCAAATGCTTTATCTCTTGCCTGTGGCATAATTATTTTTTGCAAGTTATCTATTTATCTTTTTGATTTTTTTAAAGGTGGTTTTTAAAATTTGAATGTAATCAGAACTTTAAATCTACCAGTTTTTTTCCTTTGTGGTTTCTGCTTTCTTTGTTGTGCATTAAAAGACCTTCCACATCCCCAGACAGCATGACATTCATCTATGTTTTCTTTGAGTTTGTTTTATTTTCAGTCTTGAAGATATAGTTTACTTCACATCAAATCCTGACCTCTATGAGTGGGGTCCATATGCACAGGGAACCTAGTGCCGGTGGCCTGACCAACACTAATTTCTAGCCCTGTGGACTCGGAACAATTACTGTTTCTTTTTATGGTGCTGGGAAAATCTCAAGAGCCCTTGAGTTAGTTAGTTGGCCTTTTAAAAAGAAAAGGATTTCATCAGTTTTGTGTAGTTGGCTCATCACACAGCAGGGACTTGTGGTTGGGCCTGCAGATGTGCCCAATGCATGACTAAAGACAGGATAAGACTTGGTACCTCTGCCTTCCTCTAATATCTGTCTCCCTTATTACCTAAAAACTGCGGGCCAGATCCCTACTCAGCTCTGCATCGTTGTGTTGTCTTAGTCACCTTCTGGTTGCTGGGACAAAATACCTGATCCAAAAATTAAGGAAGGAAAGGCAGATTTGAGCTCATAGTTTCAGTAGGTCTCAGCTCATTCATAGACAGCTGGCAAAGGCAGGAGGAGGGCATGCTGGAGGCCGGGCCTGAGGACAGCTGTTCATCCCACAGCAGCCAGGAACCAAAGCAAAGCAGGCACAGCTAGCGAGGAAGATATATTCCACTAGGCCATGCCTTGGTGGTCTGCCCTCCCAGGTCAAGTGTCAGCGATCAGCCCCTTCCAACCAGGTCCCACCTCATAGTGGCGCATGAAATGTTAATGATTGAATTGATATAATTAGCCCCACAATCCAGTCACCTTCCAAATGAGGCTTTTGAGGTACATTCCAGGTTCAAACCATAGCACGTGTTAATTACTTTAGAAGTATCTGTCTAAAAACTAGCAATACAAGATTCTTGCTCTAAATTTACCTAACCTATCTCATCTCCATTCAAAACAGCCAGATAAAAATAGCTAAGACAGTTTCAAAATTTGCAAGGATATTCCCTTGCCAGTTTTTATAACTACCTGGTTTCAGTCCTCAAGAGCAATGTCTAAAGTCTCCAGTTACTATCCTAAACCCCAAGTTGTCTCAGGCTTCAGGAAATGTGAAACCTTGCAGATCACTCCAAAAGGAGGTCATCTCCCCACCCCTGCTACCCTACCAAGCAGGAACAATGATCTCATGGGAACTGGATTGCCCCCTCAAGCCATACGCAATTCCCTGAAGCAATGTCAGCAGATTTAGTCCTGGATAACATTCAAATGGACCACAGCTTGACCCAGATTATCTTGGCTGCTATTTATACAAACCCCCAATCCTTACCTTTATTCCCCTTTGTTAAAAAACCTTGAAGTTTCTGTCAACCCCTTGAAGACAAATCCCAAAACTGTTCATCTGGCCTTTGCAGTATGGCCCTGATGATTAAAAACTGATTGGTGTTTTGGTATTAATGGCTGGACCTGATCTAATGGGATCCCTGGAGCTGAAACTATCACCTTTAAACTGGTAACACCATCATTATGACTTAATTTAATCTTAATTACCTCTTTAAAGGTGCTACCTCTGAAACAATCATATCCAGTCCATATGTAAAGTACCTAGAAATAATGCCTTGAACATGCTAAGCACTACATAAATGTTATATATTATTATTCACAAATATGTTACCACCTCATATAGGTCTTTGCTTTAGTGATTATGTAAATTAAAACTAAAGCAACAGTACAAATTTGTAGACAAAACTTTAATTGGACGAGAAGAGAATATAGGGGAAGGATTCCAGCTGGGCCTGGTGGTACAGGCCTGTAATCCCAGCACCCTGGGAGGACTGCAAGTTCAAGCCCAGTTTGGACAATTTAGTGACTTAGCCAGATCCTATCTCAAAATAAATAGTTTTTTTAAATGAGTGGGAGATATAATTCAGTGTGAAGGCTCTGAACTCAATCCCTAGCACAAAATAAATAATTAAATAAATAACTCCAGTGTGAGTAGTAGCTGGAGAGAGCACACTCTGACCAGAAGGCCAGCTTTTAAGGATTAGTTGAAGCACCAGGTCCAGTCAATTATTATCTCAGTTCCTTTTTCCTAGCTGGGGTTGAACCCTTGTGGTTTGTAGGACAATCTCAGTCGTATGAGGTTCTGCTGAAATCCAAGGTGATCATAGTGACTGGATAGCACTTTAAATTCAAAAGTCATATTTTCTAGGGAAAGCTTAAGAAGTGTCCTTTCCCTCCCCAAGCTTCAGTGTAAGGGGTGAAGCCCTGAACGCTCCCTGCTGACCTTTGCCCCTCAAGAACAAGACCTGAACAACCTAGAGGAAGTAGAAGGACAACAAAAGAATTCCAGGTGCAAAGATATGCAAATATCAGTGATTGGAGAACCTACCATCTGGCAAAAGACTAAAATTTCCACTTAACAGACTGATATTTTGTAAATTTCCCTCTGGTCCATTCTTCTATAAAAGTCTCTGATATAATAAGGCAACTAGGAAAGGTGGAAGACTTTAGAGATTTATCCTCACCTTCTCCCTGAAAGGCAGTTTAGAATTACCACAAGTCACTTCCTTTGATTTGGTCAAGTGGTGGGCTGAAGAACATTAAAAATATGGCCTTTCAGCTGCTGGTATCGGTAGGTGTAGGGCAATGGAAACTTCTGGGCGTGTTAGTGTTCTTAGTCTGAATGGGCAAAATGAGGAAGACAGGTAAATCTAGAGCTAATGAAACTTGTTTTGTCAACAATTAGACAGACACTCCCTAAACAATTAACATGCCTATATGTAGAAATGAAAAGGATTTGATCCAGAGTTTTACAAAATAAAGGTCAAATTTCGCTCTGCTTTTAGTTACCTACTGGCCATTTGTAGGCACAAGTGAAGCATCATGAATTTTAGCAGAAACCACTCTTAAGTAGTTATCTATCTTTGGAGAAAGTATAAATCATAGAGTTAATGAGTAACAAGTGTGGTAAACGGTGACAAGGGGTTTTCACCTATCCAAACAAAGGAAGGACACAGAGGAGTGGAGGACAGAAAATACGAGGCTTTTTAATAATAACTTTAAAAGGTGGGTGTAAGTCCACCAGATAAAAATGCCAAGGACATATGTCATCTTTTTGAAATGGAGAGATTTATTAGCTGGTGGCTGACTGGGGCAGGGAGGTTGCCAGTAGTTGCAGGGGCATTTTATAGAGTTCTTATTTCCTGTTTAACATTTCTGCAAAGCTGTGGATGCTGCGCAGGTATACAGAAGCAAAAGTCCGCTATTCACAGATTACATCTTCAAAGGCACGTTAATTCACATTCCTTCTACAAGTGGTTTAGGCAGTAATCCTCCTGGTGGTCACGTCCCTACTGACCTCTGGCCCACTTTCCAGTCCTATTGACTTTTTACCCACTTTTTTCTTCAAAACTCTTCCTTGCCCTCCCCTAAATGGGTGGCCAGCACACAGAAATATGGCCAGTGAGGGGTTTTTATTCCTAATTTGCAGGTCCTTCCCTCTGCATTCCCACTGACCAAGCTCAGTCTTCCTGGATGAAATCCAATGAACTCTCCTATACAAAAAGGTGGTTTGCTTAAGTTGAATTACTTTAGGGCCACGTGGTTGTCGTGACTTAGCATTTATTTCTCTTCCTTCACCTTTGTCTTCTTGGTGCATGTCCGGTGGAAAACATGCAAAAGTAAGAAAGCTTTCAGGGAAACGGGAACAGCGTGACATACTCTATGCCATTATACGGTATCATATGAAAACGTGCCACTCACAATTCCTTCCCTTCTTATTTTAACTATTTGGTCCCATTTACACTAAGACCAATATAGTTTTTTAGATTTCTTTAACAGATAGTAACGTTTCTCAGTAGGGTTATTCTGTTGTTGTGACATTTGTTTACTTAAGTCCATCTCTATGAGGCATTGGGTTAGGTCCCAAATCAGAGAACAATGCAACCCAGAGCCATCAACGACTCAACCACTACTGTGAGGGAAGTTAAGGCAAAAGCTATTATTCCCTTCCATTTTCTAAAGGAACCTTTTAGGCAGATACTGAACAGATCATTATTGTCCAAAATTTCAGCTAGTTTTTTAGCTAGAGTAGCTAAACCCTTCAGGGTCTCAGTAATAGTTCCATCGGGGATTATGTTGCTGGGAGTGAATGTACAGCATTGACCTCCTGGCATAACATAAATTCCCCTTTTTGTTAGTTAATCTCGCATCTAAAACTAACCTTTTTCCATGCCATCCTACTGACTGCATTTGCTGTTCAGATAGCCAATCTACATTGTTATTCACTGTGTTGTTTTCTATGGACAACATCAAAACAACAGAACAACATCAATTTAAACTCTTCTGTTATTTAAGTTTGGGCGTTAAATTCGTTGGAAATCCCTTGAGGGACCCAATAGCATCTATATGTACATGGAGTTGAAAGGTCCACCAAGGATTGTGACCTGTCTCTTTGCCCAAGATAAGGTTGAGCCTTAAGAAGGCTGAAGTGGTTGGTACACTAGAGTGAAAAAGAGATTCAGTTGGACCAAACTACAGGTTCCACTGCGGTCAGCCAAAATAATCTCAAGCAATGGCCTATACTATACCATCAGACGTCTGCGTGGGCTATATTCAGCATAAACTGGTTGCTTAATCCCTCAAAGACTCAGTTTTTATATTATTGAGACACATTTCCCATGAACTTTCCCGTCCACCTGGCTTTCCAGGTGATGTATAGTTTGTGTCAGATATAGTTTGTGTCAGGTAGTGGAGGTCTGATGACTCTGGGGTTTTTTTGTTTGTTTGTTTTGTTTTGTTTTTTTGTCTTGACTCCTTGATAGCTGGGAACAGTAGTGACAGGATCTGGACAGGATTGATTGCTCCAGGCTGTGTCATCCTGAGAGATATCATGCATTCCACACCTACAGAGTCTGATCCATCCAAAAGAAAATGGGACCATTTTAGCCTCTGGCCTTCCTGGTGTGCAAGCATAACAATTGCTTTAATTAGGGATGTGAACAGAATTTTTGATCCATTTCAGCCAGGTGCTCATTTCCCCATAGCCAGTCTCAATCTCTTTGGTCTGTTGTTTATCCTTGGATCATTTTCACATATAGATCTCAGCTTTTTGTAGCTCACACTGGTTGGTTGGGTCTCCAGAAAGCAGGACCAGGCAGGCATCAAACTGAATGGCTTAGGGAACCATGGAGTTAGTTTTCTGTAACATTTATGGTAAAGATGCAGTATGCATCTTTTATAAGGCCCCCAAGCAACATTCTCAGTGCCAATTTTGTGTAGTCAGGGTGGAGAATTACTGACCATTGCAGCTGTCTCAGTTGCCAGGAGCCCTTGGTGAGGTCTTTCCTGGTTCAGATGAAGTTTGCCTTCCTTCTAGGTTTGGACTAGTACCAGGTTGCCAGGCTGTGAATTCAAGAGGAAGTGTGTGGGGAAAGAAGTCCCTTTTGTTTTAAGGATAATAAAGTAGAATAAGTCACACATATTTCCTGAGAAACTTATGCTTGGTTGAAGGGCTCATCTAAGTATGGCAATCGATAATGCATCTCATATACTAGTAGCAAAAGGGAAATTTTGATGTCAACAGATCAGAAGGCAAAAGCTAAGCAGTCTTCTCTTTTAAATCAGCCTTTGATCAACGATCAAGAAGGATAACCCAAAAATTTCCGGCGACAGCAGGATTCTGCAGCAGAATTGGATTCCAGGATTTTTCCGACCAGCCAAACCTTATATGAAACCACTGCAAGATGAGGAAAAGATTCTCTAAGGTGGGACTCAAAACAAAACAAAAGCCTTTCAAAAAATATGACCAACATCCCTTCAGGTTTGCCTGATATAACCTGGGACTTCAACTGCTTTGTCTGTAAATGAGACCACACTGCCTTGGGGTTTCTCATCCAGACAGTTGGACCCTGGCAGAGGCCAGTAGCACACTTTCTCAAGTGGCTGGATCCTATGGCATCAGAGTGACCACTGTGCTTGTGGGCCCTGCTGACCACAGTAGTTCTAGTCCAGGAAACAGACAAGCTCACTCTGGGATAAAACATAAATGTAGAAGTCCCTGTCACAGTTACAATAGTGATGAACAGTCAAAGTCACAAATAGCTGATACACTACTGGAGTCTACTTTATGAAAACCCATGGGTTAGATTGGAAACTGTACAAATGATAAACCTGACAACATACCTGCCCACTGAATCAGGACCCACCCTCCCATCACAACTGCGAGGGAGTCATGGGTGAAATCTATTCAAGCAGGCCGGATCTGACTGACAGCCCCTGTCTAGGACTCGATCTGTTTACTGACAGGAGAAGCTTTGTCCAGGAGGGGCAATGCAGGGTAGGATATGTAGTAACAACTGTTGACAAAATGTAAGGACTGAGGCACTGCTTCAAATTGGTCAGCACAGTGAGCTGAACTGTGGCACTCACCCCAGCTTTGAATATGCTGAGGAAAGATGAGCCAACATCTGCACCAGCTCAATATGTACCTTCACAGCCATGGGGCCATCTACAAGGAAACAAGGCTACTGATGACAGGAGGAAGAGGTCCTACAGCTGTTACAGGACAAATAGAAGCCTGCCCCAGTAACAGTCGTCTACTGCTACGACCACCAAAATGGGACAGGTATAATCAGTAGTGTAGCATGGAAAGCTGCACACCAACCAAGCCCCATGCTCAAGCCAGTCTCACCCTCAAAGGCCCCCTGACACCAGAATTATCAAGTTCCATAAAATATACCCTGAGGAGGTTCACTGGGCTTTAAATGCAGGAGGATCCAAAGAGGAAAGCTGGTGGAGACTCCCAGATCAAAGACTCTTTGTTCTTGCCATCATAAGCAATTCGGTTGGTAGAATATCATTAAACAACCCATCTTGGAAAAATCGCCCTGGAAAGCCTACTTGCTCAAATCAGTGCTAGGTATGTAACTTGCACACAAAATAAGCCTGGCCAAGGGCTTGGGAGTACAGACAGTGCGAACCCTGCCCTTTGAAGACTCGAAAGTGAACTTTACCAACGTCATGCCCTATCAAGGCACGTGGTTGTGCTAATCGGCTGATATTCAGGATGGGTTGAAGCCTTCTCCACCAGTTCCAAGTGGGCACACGAAGTAGCCAAGGCTCTGTTAAGCGAAATTATCCTTAGGTACAGTCTGCCTCTCACTATAGAATTTGATAATGGGCTCATTTTTGTGTCTGAAGCTTTTCAGACCCTATCTAAAACTCTAGGAATTAAATAAAAATTTCATACTGCATAGAGGCCTCAGAGTTCAGGGAAAGTAGAATGCAGGAATTGAACCCTGAAAACTACTGTAGCTAAGCTCTGCCAGGAGATCAAGCTATTCTAGGTCAACATGGTCTCCATGGCTTTGCTTTGGGTCCACTACATCCCTAGATGAACCGGTTACTCTCCTTTTGAGATTTTGTATGAAAGGCTACCCCCAAACAAATAGGAGACCAAGAAATGTTCCACCACCTTCAAGCACTAAGTATAGTTCTCTGCAACATAGCTAGAAAGACAATAGAACAGACCCCTATACCATTGGGAAACTGGGTACAGTGTCACCAACTGGGGGGTATAATATGGGTAAAGGACTGGAAAAAGGAGGCCCTCCAGCATGAATGGTTGGGACCTCATACTATCGTTTTGGCTACCCCAACTGCTATTAAAGTTGCAAGTATCGCTCCATGGATTCACCATATGTGAGTAAAAAGAGCAGCACCCACAGAAAAGTGGAGGGTCTGGACTGCAGAGGTGTACCCTAATCAGTCACTTTGAGTCACCCTCTACAGACACAGATGCTTGCCTCCTACATGAGATCAATAGCCTCGCTCCGGTCATATAACTGGGAAGCCAGCTGGTCAACGCACAGCAGAAGCCTGAGGAATTTGACTGGGGACACCTGAAAACTATGGACACAATGCCAACCAGCCACTTTGGGGCCCATGGTGCTGATCGCTTTGCTACTTTCTGTAGGCCTTCTATCTACAGATCCAAATGACTGGAGCCTGCCATGAAAGGTTGCCCTAGCTGAGCTATTCCTAGGAGTGGCAAGTCTGTATGCAAGTGTGGTCTGCTTTTTACAATAATACTAACCCTCAGTTAGCAAAAGATTGCTGGTTTGCTTATCCCTCTTGCAGCACCAGTACCCTTAACAAATGTGACAGTTCTAGGTACCCTGCCAGACTCCTGTAGTTACAGCCTATGATGTGGGAGTCAAAATGTCTCGATACACCCCCCAAGTGTTTCATAAACAAACAAAAAGTCTAGCCAAATCATGGAGTGACCGGTCCAACTTCTGGTGATGAATATCCTGGCTCATGCCTCTCGCTGGGCCCCTTCTCATGATGGCATGGTACCCCTGTTGGCCATATTTGTCTCTTAATGCTTGGACTCTATCAAACTCCAGTGACAATGACATCAGGACAACCTATATACCAGCCCTTAGGGCAAAAAGATCAAACATAACAATGCCTACAAAGATTTGAGTGAGCATCAGAAGGGGGGAATGAAAGGGAAATTTTGATACCAATGATCAAAAGGTAGAAGCTAAGCAGTCCCCTCATTTAAATCAACCTCTGTAATATTATCTTGCTAAACAAGTGTTTGGGAACCCTGTGTCTTATAAATTCTTAATAGATCTTTTGTAAAACAAACTTAACTTGTGCCTCTGCTTCTGTAATCTTGTCTGCTCCCACATGCTTCCCCCCCTCCCTTACCCTGAGTGACAGAAAAATTCCAAGGTCTGACATAGAGTTTACTAGCAGGAGGATTCCTACACTTCTACAGTCACTTCGGCTTCTTACATCAGCAAAAGCCCCCTGTCTACTTTATCATGAGAAAACCCTGGACATGCCCCAGATGGTCACCCTGACATTATGGCATCCTGCTTCTGTAATCCTGCTTTTCACTCATGGCCTTATCAGTGAAGGCAAACAGTATGACCTTGTAGTAACAAAACAAAGCATGTATACATGCTAATACCACCTTGTAACTTTAGATTGTAGCTTTAAGTTTCACTGCCCGGCAACTTTACAGTAGCCAGTCACAACTACCTATAACCATATAGAAGAGACAAAAATCCCAAACTGGACTGGAGGAATGGCTCAGTGGTTAAAGTGTTTGCCTAGCAAGTGCTAAATCAAGCACTAAGTACCCAAGTTCAATTCCACAGCATCACATTAGCTGGCACTCATGAGGCTGAAGCAAGAGGATTGCCATGAGTCCAGGACCAGCCTGGGCTACAGAGTGAGACTCTGAGTCAAAAAAAAAAAAAAAAAAATCCCAAATTGTGTTTAAAAGGGAGCCTCCATTGTTCTGGGCTAAGACTTTGGAGAGTTAACTCATCTGGGCCCTCCAGCATAATAAACTGAGCTCTCTAACCCTCAGAGTTTGTACTTTGAATCTTGAAAGCCCAATTTCTACAACACTTGTAGAAAAATAATCTTTCCTACCTCAGTTTGTGTACAAAGTTATCAGGTCAGCGCTGGCCTTTTTATTTTTCTTCCAGTGTCATCTTTCTCTGAATGTAACAATCTCAGGCTTTTCATGGCTCCATGAGAAGTTTGAACTCCCAAGCAGAGATGGCCACCTGCAAAACCATGCACAGCACACCTTCCCCTCTATGGAGTACCCCCTTCTAGCAAGTTTCTAAATCATGGGTGAGCCCTTGAGTTGTGGTTAAACAGTGTCAAAGGGTTCACTCGCCCAAGGAAAGGAAGGACACGAAGGCTTGGAGGACAGACAAATGAGATTTTTAAGAACAACCTTGCAAGGTGGGTGTCTGCCCCTAAACAAGTGGCAGGCACATGAACATGTGGTGGGTTTTTAATCCCTAATTCTCAAGTCCCTCCATCTGCCTTCCCATTAGCAGAGCTCACAGTCTTCCTATGTGAAATCTAATGGGGTCTCCTACACAAATAAGGCAAAAAGGTGCTTCGATGAAGTAGGATTGTTTCAGGGCCAAGCTGGTTGCTGTGATACAACATTCAGTTGCCATTACGTATCATCATGAGAAAATAGGCCACCTGCTATCATTCATACTGGTTAAGGCTCCAGTGGGTTCTCCTTTGTCCCTGTGGTGGTCTCTATGTTGTGACTTTGTCAAAAATACAAAGCCCTGTTGGTTATTCTCTTTGGGGGATATGGCAAAAGTGATTTTAGTATGCACTTTTTATATTTTCAAGTAATTCTGAATTGAATGATTTTATGAATTGGGGCTGGAGCAACTCTTCAATAAAAGACATGGGTTGAACATTGTTAGCAGCTCTCCGACTATGTCATCACGTTTGCTTCAGAGCCTTTGCTGTCGATAGGTAAGCTATCTTGAGTGAGTTCTTTGCTGAATTTCAAGTTTTTGGATCAGCTCTGTAGACTTATGGGTGTCAGAATAAAGAAGATAGAAGATCTGGCTGAGGGGCTGGAGAAATGGTTCAATGGTTAAAATACTTGCCTAGCAAGGGCTAAGCTAAGTGCTAAGTACCTGAGTTCAATTCCCCAGCACCACATAAGCTGGGCGTGGTGGCGTATGCCTAGAATCCCAGCACTCAGGAGATTGAGACAGGAAGATTGCCTGTCGTGAATCCAAGGCCAGCATGGGCTCCATAGTGAGTTCAGGACTAAGCTGGGCCATAGAGTGAGACCCTGTCTCAAAAAAAAAAAAAAAAAAAAAAAATGCCTGAGCTTACCCAGCCCCATCAGCCAAAGTTCCAATTTTCTAGTGTATGCAATGATGGGAACAAAGGATGTGTCATACTGTGTACCCAGTCCCAGGGCCACGACCTCCAGAGCAGGGTCCCTCAACTACCCAAGGCCACAAGCCTGAAGTGTTTCATGGCCTTGGAAGGACTGGGCATCTGGAGAGGCAGAGCTTCAGTTCCCTCTCCCCTCCTGCTTCTGTTCAGCATTACAGAGTTATCCTACAACAACCTTCTGTGTAACAAGTATTCCTCTTCCTCCAGTCCTTGGGAAAGTGATCTTCAACTACACCAGTCTCAGGTGTCAAAAAGGTTGGGACCACTGCTCTAGTGGGCTGAAAAAACTCTTAGCTGTAAAATAGAAGGGATTCTGGCTATAAACAACAAAATCTACATCAACTATTTTAAGCAGAAAAGAAGAACACTAAAGAATGCTGAGTAGCACATAGCATTTTAGGGAGACTGAAGAAAGAGCCTCACATTTCACCTTCCAGGGAAAACCTCCCCAAATCCTCCATCGTCATTGCCTTTGCTACCATGCTGGAGCCAGCAAGAAGAATGCCATGGGTAGGCTGGTGTCTGGATCAAAGACTCAGAAAGATGTGTCTTTTTATCACACTCTAAGTTACTTCTCATTGCAAAAGAGACTCAAAATTTAATTTTCTGGGTTTCATTGGAAAGAGGTACTTGTAAATTAGGAAACTAACTTAAATGAGAGTGTTAAAACATGTTGGGGGTGGGGGATGCTGGAGGAATGGCTCAGCAGTTAGAGCACTTGCCTAGAAAGCGCTAAGACAAATGCTAAGTATCTGAGTTTGATTCCCCAGCACCACATAAGCCAGTATGGTGGCACACACCTGCAATCTCAGCACTCAGGAAGCTGAGACAGGAGGATTGCCATGAGCCCAAGGCTAGCCTGGGCTACATAGTGAGTTCAGGACCGGTCTGGACTACAGAGTGAGATCTTGTCTCAAAAAAATAAAATTGTTGGGAAGAAAAGTGAACACTGAGCCTTCCAAGCCTAGGGGTTGGTCACTTGCCTGATGATGAATGGGCAGTTGAGTCATAGCTAGTTAGTCTAAGTACTCAGAAGCCTCTCAATCAGTATTTGCTTGTGATCACAAGTCTTTCCCAGGGCTACAAGTCTTTCTCGGAATCAAAATCAGGACAGGGAGTGATAGCTTTGCCTCACATTGATGACTGGAAAAACCTTACCCCAACATTTAGGTTCCGACTTGATTATTTCCTCCCCTAAGAAGTCTTTCCAGGATTAAGCTAGGATTCGCCCTGTGTTACCAGGCTCACCATACTAGACTGCTGTTATTACTGCTTCTAATTTATCTCCCCAGCCTCTCTAGTCCCAGTAGGAGGCTGGACACAGAGCATGTAGTGGTGAACATAGAATAAAGACTGCATGAATAAACAAATGAATGAGAGTCAAGAAGCTAGAACTGCTGTGTGACCTGAGGCAGCTGCTTTCTCTGAACTTCAGCCAATGACTTTGACTAATGGGTAATGGTCTCTGCATTCTCTTCGTCAGACTTGTCCCAAATCTGAAGAGTTGCTTAGGATCCTACCTGCCCCTCCTCTAAGAGATACTTGTCCCAGTGGAGAATAAAACCGGCCACTACTGTGGTTGGTCTTGCTGGCTAAAGGGATGCCCAAGGGTAGGGGCCACAGCCTGGCTGGAACAACTCTGAACTCTGGTTTCTTCCTGTTGGGTTCTGTGGCTGCTACATTCATGGAGTCTAGAGGCTTCAGAGCCACAGCTGCCCATACACACACATGATCCATGGACAAAGACCCTCTACACAGTGGCCAAGAGAGGAGAGAATTATCCATTATCCTACAGCTAGGCCCAGGGCCTTTCTGTCCTCATCTTTCAGGAAAAGCCAAGCCACACTAGAGAAAAATAGAAAAATAGTCAGCTAAGCAGGAATCAGTCACAGTTTTTTTTTTTAGTTGTGAAGGGAACACTTTATTCAGAAAATTGTAGAGGGAAAAGAAGGATAGAAGGGGAAAGAAAGAGGGTAAAGCTTCTGCTATGACTAGGGGGGACCCAGAAATGTGGGTTGCCCCAGTCACAGTTTTTTTTTTTAAATTAAACTATTTACAAGCAGCAGAGACATCTGTGGGAGAAGTAACTGGATGCCACATTCTGCAGGAGTCCAGGCTAAAAGTGTCCCATGACATCACTTTGAAAAGGAAGCTGCCAGGAGCCACATAGGGGCTTGGAGTGCTCCTGCAGTTGAGTGTCTCTGAGGACAGGGCTAGGGCTTGCTTCTTGGTTCCTGGGCACCTTGCTCTGTGAAAGAACTCTGTTGTTCCCATGGCCTATGGAAAAATTGTCTTCTCGTCTCCTTAGGCCAGTTTGATCTGGGAGGATATATTCTTTCTCCCTGGAATCTGGTTCCCTTTGGGTATCCTCCTGAGCATTACATGCTACTCAGATATTCTGCTACCTCTGGAAACGTAAGCAGGGGAGTCCAATAGCCACACCGCTTGCTTATAGAGATCTTGCCACACAGCCTCTGGGACTTGTAGGAGGAGCCCTGCCAAGCTTGAGATTCCAGCCAAATCCTTTAAGACTGTGCTCAAGATCAAGCAAGAACAGTTCTCTCAGGATCCAGATCTTGCGACAGGGAAGAAGCTCCTATTTTAAAGACCACAAATGACATATCTGCAGAGTTGCATTGCTACAAGATGCCCACAGACAGGCCTGGCCACACATGCGGTATACTCATCCTAAGGATGTAGGTGGCCACCACACCCAATCATACCGGGGCTGAGCTCTGAATTCAGATACACACAAGGCACGTGGAGTCACCTGTCCGCTCTGTTTCTTGATCATTGTTTTTTAGTTTACCCTCCAGTTTTTCCCAGGTTCTAGTCTTAGACATCGCCTAACCTCGCACGGCTGCTCGCAGAGCCGTCTGGGCTGCCTGAGAGCTGTCCTCGGTGCTGGAGTGCCAGCAGCCTAGCCAGCTGGAGGAAGTGATCCTCAACTCCACGTTTCCCTTGGTTCCCATGAGAATGTCTACTCTTATTATTATTATTATTTTAGGGGAAAAAAACCCTGTGAAAGTAGACTTCTGTTCATCCCGGACACAGGTACAGAGGGTGCCCAGCGCTTGAACCCAGCGAGTGTGACCCTCTGAGTCTGGGGATGGATAACCGCATGGTCTTTCATTGCAGGCACCGGGACTTGGGACCTCACGTGTCCTGTACGGGTGCACATGAAGACCGGGATTGCCTGTGTCCCCATGGGTCACCAGTGATTCTATCTGGTTGCCTGACTTCATGACAGCATACTTGTGACTAGTGACCAGCTATGGCAGCCTTTGACCACAAGAGGCCTCTTGTGACCTTGTTTAGCCTCAAGCCTGACCTTGTGCGTCCCCAGAAGTCTGGGCGCCTTCTCGTCCAACTGCCTCTCTGCCGGAACCTAGGCAGAACCTCACGGCCCCTTCGCCTCACGGACTCTCAGACTGGGCGCCCAGCACCTCCTAGTGTCGGCAAACCCCACGTCAGTGTCAGCGGGCACCAGCTTATCACGCCTGTGCACCTTCCAGGGCAGGTGACCGCGACCCCGCGGGCCCCTGAGCCTGCCTGGCCCTCCGACGACCTACGCCGCCCCGCCTCGCGGAGGCAAGCGTCGCGGGTGGGGGTGCGCGGCGGCGGCTCCGGGCCCGTGCGCCCCGTGCAGCCGGTTTCCCCAGGACGTTGGGGGCGCGGGGCGGGGCGAGCCGGGCGCGCTGCGGCGGGCCCTCCCCCCGGGCGGGGCGGCCTGCGCGCGGCGGTCGGGGCCGGCGGCTCGGGCCAGCCAGGCTGCGGGCTGCGAGCGCGGCGCGGCGCGGCGTGGAGCGGAGCCGCGCCCTCCCCCTCCCCGCCGCCCGGTCTCCGCCGCAGCGCGGAGAGGCGGGAGCTTCGGAGCCGGGAGGCGGGGGCTAAAAATACCCGGCGGCGGCGGCGGTGCTACTTCTGTGAGGCTGCGGGCTGCGCGGCGGCGGGCCCGGGAGGCAGAGCCGGCCCGCGCCGGCCCGGCCAACCGACATGCTGACCTTCTTCCTCTTGTCGGGGGGCTCCCTCTGGCTGTTCGCCGGTAAGTCTCCGTGCGGTCCCGTCCGCCCCGGACCTCCTGCTCCTCCAGGAGGCTGTGGTGGCCCGGCCCCCGGTGCGGGTTCTACATCCCCACGGCGGCCTGCCGAGCCCGCCACCCGTCCCCGCGGCTGAGCTCGTTCCTCAAGGTCCCCTGGATGCCGCCAGCTCGGCCGGCTCCGGGCCGGGTTTGGAGAGCAGCCGGGTCTGCGGAAATGCGGGGCCTCACTCGCTGTCATGCCTAACTTCCTTTCGGTTCCAGCGCCCCTCTCCTCCAATGGCGAGGACTCGCTGATCAGATTAGGCCCCGAGCCAAAGCAGGGGCAGATTTATTGCGTCTTTATCCATTTTCTGGGGCCAGAAACCAAGCGTGTTGGCCCCCGAGGTCCCGTGGTAGGTCAGCCCCGTGGCCAGGATTCATCTGTGTGCGCCCCGATCGCGGCCAAGGGTCTCCTCCTGATTCCTGCACGGCCTTCAGCCAGAGTAAGATTTCAGTAATCCGAGTTCACTTGCCCCGTTCCAGCCTCCTGCTCATCCGCTCACAGGAGTCACCCTCCCCTTGGATCCCTCCTAGCAAGCTCTGAGGACGTCTGCCCGGAACTCTCCCCGCTCCGGGGAGTCTCACGCTCCTTACAGGCCCACTCTTCTGCCAGCTCTGCTGCCTGCACTGGCCTCTCCCGCTCTGAGCCTCTCAGTCCTTCATAGTAAACTCTGGGTCTCCACACCCCAGCCCCAACCCTGTGCGCAGATTCAGCCTGATAACTAATGTGCCGTGCGTGACCCTCAAGCGGGCCTTAACTTGGCCTAACCCAGAGGAACACTCTGTGAAGTCAGCGTTTGTTTCACATTCCAACAGCCCCCACGGGAGCCCACAATCCAAGGCTCCGGGCAGCTGGGCCACCCCATCAGAGGTGTTGATAAAGGTCTTTCAGAGCCAAAGAAGGAAAGAAGTTGACCCTTTGGAGGACCTGGCCACAGATTTTGCATTTGTTACTTAATATTCACAGCAAATCCTAGGTTAGTGGTCCTATCTTTTTTTGTTGAGAGTCAGAGGTTAATTTACTCAGTGTTGGATGGATATCTGGCAGACTGGGGTTCGATATGAAGCTTTAACTGGTCAACCAATAGCAAGTGCTTGGTTGCCTCTGAACCTGGGAGTTGGTGGGCCAGGTAATTTCTTTCCCCACCCCCACCACTGCGCCGAGTTAGGCCACAGGGACACTTACCCTGAGCTAGGGGAGTGACTAAGGCCTTTAATCCCCTCAGCTCCCTAAGCTCCTTCTGTCTGCCAGTGTCTGGTGACAGGCTGTGCAGGGCCACTCTAGTCCTAATGTACACACAGCAGGTGAGGACAGGGCCTGGGGTTAGGGGTAATCAAAATGGTGATGATGATGACAACTACCATTTATTGCCTGAGTATGGGATGGTCTCAGAACCTGTCCCAGTGCTAGGACCCCTCTGCCCCACCGTCAGGAGCCCCTACCCAGCTCTGAAGCCTAGGTCTTCTTTGGTTACAAGGTGCTGTGTCGGAGCTGCAGGGCCACTTGTGACGGGGATCTTCAGCAGTCGGTGAAAAAATAAAGCCACTGTGCAGGGTCCTTGTCTGCAAGTGGGGTTCAGCTGTTCAGCTGAAAAGCTCTGCATTGTGCAGAGTCCTTGTTTAAAGGGGGGCTCAGCTGTCACTGACTCAAACTGGCCTTTTGTTGTTCTTCCTTGTGTAACATTACCCAAAGTGATCAGATGTGTCCTTAAATGGGAAACGGGAGGATGGGCCCTGCTGAGGGAGTCTGCCGGATCCTTGGAGTAGTGAAAGCAGGGTGTCTGTTGGTACAAGTGGTCGCTACTTGCACAGCCATCCACAGGCTTCCCAGTGTGGAGTCTAGTCGTGGATCTCATTGGATGGATAGAATACCCCAGGCACATGAGACATTCTTAAGCCATGTGTCCACCCTCCCGGGGACTATTCCTGGACTCCAGCCTTTCTCTGGCAGGGAGGAAACTCCTGGCCTGAGAACTTCTGGTGAGTAAACACACCTAAGAATACTTTGTACCCTGCAATCTCTTGTAATTCAAGGCTCCAAGGCAGCTGGGACAGAAACAGGAAGGGACCCCTGAGGCATTGTCACAGTTTAACAGAAGTCTGTGCTATTTGCCATCAGCCATGCCCCAAGGAAAAAACATAGGGTAAGACAAGGGTTGTCCTCAAGAGCCCCCAGGGAGAGAATGATGTAAGTAGGGGTGGTGAGAGAAGCCAGCTCAAGGAGGAGTTTGCTGTCTATGGGAAGCAATCTTGTGCTCTGGGCTAAACCATGTGCTTGGCTGTACCATGTGCTCTGGGCTCCTGGGCTCCTGGGCTAGCCCAGATCTCACCTGTGTGTTGAGTAGTCCAGCATAAGTCAGATTCTGGACCCAGTGTAAGAAAACGTTCTCTTAGTGCCATAAGCACTCAGAAGACAGTGGGAACAATGGATTGGAGTTTTTCCTCTGCCTGGTATTGTTTCTTTGTGCAAGGGGCACCACTCATGGTGGATATTTTTCTAAAAGTATATCCCTTCCTCTAGTCTAATGCAGCCCCATGCCCTTGCACAGAGTCCAGTCCTCTCAACTATACACCTGACCACAGGTGAAGTTTAAGTGGGCTTCTGCAGCATGCAGGTGTGTTTGTCAGAGACAGGTAGGTCAGATCCCAAGCTGGGGAAGTTAGGCAGTGAAGGTGTACAGGAAGGACCGTGATGGTGGTATGTGTGTATGGGGAGTGTGTGGGTGGGAAGTCATCAGGATTTTTTGCCTGAGAAACCTGGGTGGTGGGAGAGGGTCCTGGAAGAGAAGATTTTATTTGGAGGTACAGAGGAGCCCTGTATTCATCACAGTGGCCAGGCTGGGCCAGAGGGAGGGGCAGGAGGCCAGGAATGTGGTGTTAGGCTGTTACAGTGTTATGGATCAGAACAGATATGGCCCAAGAATGGCCTGAGTTGAGGCTGGCCTCCAGAAAGAAGAATGAGTCAGACCCCAGCTTTGTCTTCCATCCTAGAGGAGTGAGGCTGGCTTGGGTGGATGTGAAGCAGGGCTGCCAATCTAAAGGTTGGTCTGGCTGTAGTCGCCAGAGCACATGCAGACTTACAAGCTCTGGCTCAGAGCAGCCCTATCAGATCCTACCTCTTACCCCAGACTACAGCTAAGGTGGAGGACTGGCATGAGGTCTGGGACCACCTTAGGGAGCCTGAGAAGGCAGCTAAGAAATGAGCCAAGTGACAGAGCTCCAGCAGAGCAGGCAGCTGTGTGGTCATGTGGGAATATGCCTTACAAATTAAGAAGGTCTGAGTCTGCACATCACTATATGATAGGATTCTCACCTCAGCACCTTGCCACTTCTAGCGGGTGTGGTTTATGGCAAGACGCTTTGAAGAAAGCACATTGACACCAGGGGGCAGCAGAACCCAGTCATTCTGCAATCTAGCTGGTTTTCTCTCTTGTGATTATAAGGACACTTTGGTAGATCTTTAGAAGGTTGAATTTTGCTCAACCACAGCTTCATATAGAACCCAGGGCTATTCCCATACACAGTGTGAGTAAGAGTAAGGCTCTATCCTGTGTGCGAGAGAAGGCAAGTTATCAGCTTTTGTATAGCTACACTGTGATCTACCCAGAGCCAGAGCTACATCCACAGTGTAGGCACTTCATTGAGTGAAGTCTTGGGTGGTAGGGGGTTCGCAAATATACCGACTTAGCTACTGAACACCCACTGATCATCAGTCACCATGTTATGACTCTTCAAGCTTTCTTGTGGTCTTAACATAAGGCTGTGGGTGCTATTACCCCCACTTACTAGATGAAGCACTGAGACCCAGGGAGATTTAATGGGAAGCAACTTACTATAGCTGTGAGGAAGACCATATCCTCAGATTTCTAGTCCAAAGAGGTCTAGGGCTTCTACATGCAGAAAAGAAGTAGGGAAAGAAAAGGCATCCCATGCAGAGGAACCTGTATGAAGAAAGTTTGGCAATAGTAATGAATAAAGTTAAGGGCCAAATTCTGCTTGGCCAGTCAAGTTGCCAGGCTGGATTCTGCAGACCTAAAATGCCAGGACAAGTTGCAATGATTTCATTCTTGTTGTGGTTGCCTCAAGGACATGTGAGTGGCCATAACACCATTCCTGTGCTCCACAAGTCATATATATCCATTATGACGATGTAGATTCCACTCAACTGTAGCCCTAGACCTCCTCTCCTCTTCCGCATGTGCTCTGGTCTACTAGAGGGAAGGACCAGGATGTCTTTTTTTTTTTTTTTTTAAGACAAAGTCTCACTTTGTAGTCCAAGCTGGTCCTAAACTTGTTATGTAGCCCAGACTGGTCTGGAACTCATAATAATCCTCTTGCCTCAGCCTCCCAAGTACTGAGATTACAGGTGTGTGTCACCACACCCAGCTATTATATGGTGCTGGGAAATTGAACCAAAAGTCTTACACCTCCTAGGCAAGTGGTCTAATCACTGAACTACACCGCTAGCCCGGGATGTCTTATATTTGTGTCCTCAACCCAGTGTTACACAAACAGTATATGTTAGTTTTCACTGATTAAATCAGCAATATAAAGAATTCCTTAGTAATCATTTATTTTAATAATAATGTGTTATGTAGGTTGTAGTTAGGAAACAAACTATGATGAGTCCATTCCCGCTAAGGTGGTGGGCTCAGTGCCCAGCAGGGGCATGATGCTCAATTACTGATTGGGCTTCACGCTAGAAAGAGTTCCCACTAACTTCCCCTGGAAGGAACAGGAGGAGAAAGCAGGTATGAGCCTCTTGCAGGCCAGACTGGGTCAGCATTTACTGGTAAACTCTGAGGGCTGAGAATCAGTGCAACCTGGAGCAGGTGAAAGAGCTCTGGAGGGGTTGGATGAATGAATGGTTGAGTGGATGAAACCACACCTCTAGGAGGACTTATTTTGTGGAAGATAGTCTTCTCTGAGGGTTATTGCTCACTTAGAGATCCAATGTTCTGGCCTCTGGTAGCTCTATCACTTTGCCAACCCCAACTGAGAGGAATCCCCAGTCAAGTTCTTCACCTCATGGGTAGCCTGGTGTCATGGTTCCATTCCCTGCCTTAGCCTGATCAGAGCTTCCACTAACCACCTGTTGGGCCCCAGGATTGGAGGGTGAGGAAGGTGCTTTGGACCCTTGGGGCTGTCATTCAGGATGCCTAGGGATAGCTCCCCACCATTCACTGTCTTCTCAGCGAGCTTCCTGGTAGGTGCGGTCATGCCTAGGCTCACTTCCTTTGTGTAGCTCCTGATCTTGGGATTTGTGATTAGACAAAAGTTGGAAATACAGAAAGTAGGTCGGGACATAAATCTATCTATGTTGAGGCCTAATCAGTGACCGCAGAGCCTGAAGGATTTTTAGATCTCAATTAGTTCCACCTGACCCCACTCACCTACTCTTCCCAGAATACCCTTCCTCTCCCCACACCTAGTCCAGGCATTGACCTAGCAGCCTCTAGGGAAAAGTGGGGAAAGTTAGCTTTTGGTCTACATTCCAAGATAGCTGCTTTCCTAGCCTTTCAAGCAGGAAGTTAGGCCAATGTGGAAATAATCAGCTTCTCAGTTTTCTGACCCTGGGATAAACAAATCTGAACATTCTAGGTCTGCAAAATCCAGTCCTACTAGCCCTGTTTGAGCCAAGAACAGAACTACTGTTTGACAGACATTGGAGGAGTGAGAGGTAGCAGGAGGGCTGTGTTGAATGGGCAGTCCTGAGACAGACCCTGCTAACCATGCCTGGAACTCTGTCCCACGTCAGTCCTGCGTAGCCCACTTGTGCAGCAGGTAGATCCCAAGGGAAAAGCAGGAGTCAGCTCTACTTTAAAGTCTTATTTTCCAACACGTCAACTGTTTGGGGAGCTTAGGTTTCCACACGGGACTCTACCACCTGCCCACCCATTTCTGTACAGCCCCCACCCCAAGATATTCTGGGCACTGACCATAGGTCCCATCTGAGGGGGGAAAGAAAAGCTGATTGACCACCAGACACACTGGACAGCAAGGCAAAGTGGAGGTCACTGAGAAATTACGGAGGCCAGCAAGGTAGGTTCTGGGCCAGCGAAGGAAGGCAGTTATCAGCACGGAGGAAGAAGGAATGGGGATCTCTAGGCCTGCTTTACTCCTCTGCTGGTTGTATCTCTGGTCTCTCTGTTCTGCTTCTAGCACCGAGGCTGCACGAAGCCACCTAGACCCCAGGACTCTGCTTAGTGGCCAGAGAACTTCAGGGTTGATGATATCTGTACCTTTTGGCAGATGGGTTAGACTTAGATCTTTTGGAAGACACCTGCAACTTACCCATGCTCAGTCCCCTACTTTGCTTGCAGGGCTAGCTATCTTTAGGGAAAGGCAAGCCTTCTCTTGGTCAATGGGCTGATAAAGATTTGGATACATGTGTCCTTCATCTCCTTGCCATAAGCCAGACACAGGGAAGGTGGAGACCTAGGAAGCCTGCTTTTCCAGATCTGGTCAGACGTGACTTCTTTCCTCCTTGGATAGTCTTCCTGCACCCTTGCCAGACATGTCTGGCATCTTAACTTCATGAGCATGCGCTATGGCCCCAGCTAAAAGCTAGAAGACTGGAAGAGGGAAGCAGTAGTGAACAGCTGGTCATCAGAGCTGTGTTGAAAGCTGATAAGGCCTGTCTCCCTCCGACTGTAGGTGGGCAGCGCCCACCACCCATTTAGCTGATTCAGAATCAGTTCCTGTAGTATTGTCCTAGATGTGACCTCAGGCTAAATGACCTTGCTCTGTCATTGCTGCCTGTTAGTGGGAGTCTGCATGGCATCCATGCTGGAAGGGTACACAAGATTTCCATTGTAGTTGATCAACAGCTCCCGCTAACTGCAGGGTGTCAGAAAGGCAGTGTTTCTGGCTGTGTAAGTCTGAAAAAGTCTGAACCCTAATTTGTCATGGCTACTCTGTTGATGTAGTCATCTCAGCCCTGAGGGCCTCTGAGAAGTTCCAGATGCTACACACTGTGCTCTGGGTTACCATAAACCCCACCCACAGTTCGAGGGCATCCTGGAGCCCTGCAGGTACCAGTTGAAAGATGCACATGGCCCCCATTCTTAAATGTCCCCTCTGTGCATTGAAAGGTCTTCTTGTTTACTAGCACTTTTCTCTTTCCGTTTCTTTCTCCATGCTCATCAGCAAACACACCATGAGGATTCCTGAAGTTTCTTCCTTCTTTTCTTTTTTCTTTTACTTTTCTTTTTTTGAGACTGGGTCTTCTTCTTAAGTCCAGGCTGGTCCTGAGCTCAATATTTAACCCAGGTTGGCCTCAAACTCACAGCAGTCCTCCTGCCTCCAAAGTGCTGAGATTACAGGTATGCGCCACTGCACCTGGCTTGAGGTGCTGTGGAATTGAGCTCAGGCGCTTGTGCTTGCTAGGCAAGCACTCTAACCACTGTGATAGTCCTCCAGCCCCTGAGGTTTCTTTATATATAAAAAAGTTTGCTACCTTGGTCTCAGCCATTACTATTTTTGATAAGGACAGAATCAATAGAGCCTCCAATGGGTTGATTATTTGTCGTCGTCCCCCCGCCCCCCACCCTTACACAGGACTCTCCGTAGCAGCCACAGAGGTCTCTAGTTCCCTCTTGAAAGATGGTGGGTCCTTTTCAGAAGGTAGAAAGTGAGAATTCAAGTGATGGGTACCCTCATTGGGTCAGCATGAACAACAACCAGTGGCCTTCCTGGGCCAGCTGGGACCTCGTTTTGCTTTGGTCTCAAAGAGATTTTTGTTTTCTAGTGAGAACAGTCCCAGCCTGGCTGGCTATGGAGCCAGCAGCAGGAGTATCAACCCTTTCATGTGACAGGCTGGTGAGTGGAGTGATGCAGGCAGCCAGCAGCAGGCCTCCCCTGCCGCTCCTCAGGAGGTGGCATTTGCATATTCCCCATTCATTCTGGCCTTGAAAAGGAGGCCTGAGTTCCCAGTCCTCCCTGCCCAGCTTGGAGCTGGGCTGCTAGAGCCTGGTTTAACCCTGTGGGCACTCTCACAGGCCTTGGCTGCTGGCCTCTGGGAAGGCAGCTTCAGGTTGCAGCTGTTCTGCAGCCCTAACCTCCTCAGGGGGACTCAGGAGGTGACAGATTCCTGTTGACCAACACTGCCTTTTTCTGAGTTGGGGGCAAATGAGATTTGTTTTTTCCTGTGACATTTAGGAGAGAGATTTTGTCAGAGTATGGAACAACCAGAAAACAAAGCTATTTACTAAATTTGTCAGGAAGCTAAGCTAGTTTTTAAAATTTATCAGAAAATGTCATCTAAACCAAAAGCAAAACTCTTCTTGCTCATTGTCTAATACTGACAATGATCTGAATGGTAGGCAAAAGATCCATATGGGAGCAGCAGTGGCGTTAGCAGAGATGGAGTGACACAGCTTTCCTGGGGTGTTTTTGTATCCCCAAACCGTGGGTAATGGGTCAGGTGATCTGGTGGGTTCCATTACCTCCTGGGCTATGCCTTGGAAGGCAAAAGGCGTAAAACTGATACCAACTGCAATCTTTTGCCTTCCACAGCTAAATACCATCCTTTTCAGCCTCAATTTCCTGCTCTAATTCTCAACAACCAGGCCTATGCCTTCTTCTGTTTGAGGGTTCCTGTCAGGTGCTCACAGGCTCTTCCTATGACTTACCAACCCACTGTGTCACTCTGCCTTACCTGGCTGTCTTTCCATTTCCTTTTCTACTTGTTCTGACGTTGTTCTTGCCCTTGCTCCCTGATTTCAGAAACTGAAAATATCTCAGATTCGGTCATTGGTACATTTTTCTCTGAACAGGTATACCTCGTCAGATCAACAATATTCCCAAGTGAGCAAGTTTGCAACCACCCTCCACCTCCACCTCAGTTAATTCCAACTATAGTTCGCTAGGGCCATCTCATCTCGAAGAGCTTTCTCCTAGCTGAGGAGGTTACACTGAACACTGAACACTGAATACTTACTTGAACACTGACCACCTAAAGTTGAATTCTGAGAGCATGGTCCTACTAGGAGCAGCCAAAGTATCCTTTGCGGAGCCTGAAATTAGAAGGATTAAAGTGTGTCCTCAATTTGGGTCAGTGGAAATGGTTCACTGTCCCTGACGCCAAGACAAGGGCAGTCCTTACATGGACACATCAGGAAAAAGAAAGGATCATGTTACAGCTGCAGGATTTGGCTTCTGGCACAGCAGGACCTGGCCAGTGGATGTCCCTCTGCCTGGTGGTCATCATGTCCCTTACCAGTATACCTGGGATTCTGTCTCCTGCCCTGGGTCATAGTGTGAGGAAGAGGACAGTGAGAGCTCCGCAGGCCCACACTACCAGTATCGGTCATTGTGTCCTGTAAGTGATTCAGAGGGGGTTGCTGCCATTGCTTTAACTCCACTGCCTCTCCTTGCTCTGAGAATTTTGCTGTGCTGGATTCAAAGTGAAGACAATTTTTATCTCAGAACTTGCAAAAGACACTGTGTTTCTGTTTGTTCCTTTGTATTTCAAGGCCGTTCATGTTTTTGAGTTCCTGAAAGCACTGTTTATTCCTGACTTCCCAAGACTGTCCTCAGAAATGTGTGTCTGTGTTCCCGGGCCTGGGATTGGGGTGAGATTCCTGAGAGGTACTGTCATGAGGATAGGGGCAAAGGGGTGGTGAAGGCTGCTGGTGGGGAGGTGTTCGTAATGAGTTTGGGTAGCTGGGATAGATGGCCCTGCAAAGTAGTCACTGCGAAGCTTAGTTGGGTCCTGACACATTCAGGGGCCTTAATTCAACCTTGAGAGCTCTCATCGGGTTCCTCAGGGATGCTGGGTGGCAGGGCTGACCCCGTAACTCAGCAACCCTGTGTCATGAGCCGCTATCTCATGGGAGATACACAGTCTCTCCCGGCAATTCCCAAGTCAGGGAGGCCCTTGGTCTCATCACTACCCCAATCATCTGTGGTTCTGTGAATGTAATTAAAACCCAAGAGGAAAATGGAGAGAAAGTCCCTTTCTCGCAGCGGAGATGAGCAGGAATCCCTGTGCAGATGGAGCGGTTGTTGGGGTGAGTGTGGTCTGTCGAGTGTGTCTCTGCAGCTCAGGGGCTGGTATGGGGATGATGATGAGGTCTGTACATTTCTCTCTCTAGCAACTGAGCCACACACATTCCTGGGACAAAAACTTGTTCAGCTCCAGGCCCTGGCGACCTGCATGGTTTGCCACCAGCTAAGACTTTGGTTGTTGCCAGTAGATTTCTTGCTACAGAAACATCCCTGAGAGGCATTAAAGGATGGCTTTTGTCTCATAAAAAAATATCTCAGAAGATGTTTGGAGGAAAGAAGGTGGTCCTGTCTGGATTAAAGGAGAAATGGCTTTGTGAGGTGAAGGTGGGCTCTTAGGTATATTTGTGTTTTGATCAGGATGAACTGGAGAAGCTAGGGCAAAGTTCCAAGCAAAAGCTGTGGAAGCAGGAAACTCCCTTGTGACCTGCACCTAGTGGTAGAGTGAGCTCTCTGGGTGGCAGATTTGATCAGTCTCAAGGAAGATATTGCCTGTCCTAGGACTCAAGAGGTGCCAGACAGTTTGGGTGAATGGTTCTCAAAAGGGAAGTCAGAGCGCTGGGTCTGGCCTGGGACATGAATTTTGCAGGCGTGGTAATTGCATTTGGGTAGATAGTGGCCAGTTGGGGCAGACTCTGAAGTGTCTAGAAGGGCCTGGTTGGGTGGGATGTGGGGTTGTTGGTGAGCTATGGCCTGGACTTGTCTCTTTGCCAGTAGTTGTGGCTTTGCCTACTGTTGGCCCAGGCGTGTATTAGCCAGGGAGGTGAAAAGCCATGGAGGTTGAGGTGTGAAAGCTATAGGAGTTGACAACCTCTCCCCAAACCTGTGAGGGCAGGTTTGGAAAGAGCGAGGCCCTTCCCGGGAGGCCCTGGTATGTGTCATCAGCAGAAATGACTCATTTTAGAGCATAGTTATGGTTACAGCAGGAGAAGCTATGGATTCTGGCTGGCTCCAGGGTGGTTATCCCTAGCAATCTAAAAACAGTTTCTCTCAGGGCAGGAACATACAGAAGAAATGAGCCATTGTCTTCCACTTTCTGACCCTGATATTTGGCCTAGAATATCCCCACTCACCAGAGTGTCCCTGAGCGGATACTGTCTGAGACTATACCTCATTCCTTCTCTCTCCCTAATTAGACTAATTGTAACCGTGTGGAGGTGAACAGTGGAGGTTTCCCCAGAAGAGGCTGGAGTTGGAGTTGGGTGGACAGCAGTCCTCCTTTAGCCCCATGAATCTGGCATCTCCACCCCCAATCCACCACTTCCTACCACTCCCACTATAGACACTCACTGTGAGTCCCCCACTTGTGGCTGAAGCACCTGGCCCCTGCTCATTTTCTCAGATGGGTGTGTAAGGAACCAAACTCCTCTCTAGGATCGAAGATGCAGAGAGTGTGGACCAAGGCCCTGGCAAGCTGGCAGAGGGAGGGTTAAGGCGGTGTTGCCTGATCTCAGCCGGCTCCACCCCGTGTACAGATGAAGGGGGGGCTGGTGGGGACCTTGAGGAGCCAGCAGCTCCTCATAGAGCTGC
The DNA here is from genome assembly GCA_004027205.1 of Ctenodactylus gundi. Classification (NCBI taxonomy): domain Eukaryota; kingdom Metazoa; phylum Chordata; class Mammalia; order Rodentia; family Ctenodactylidae; genus Ctenodactylus; species Ctenodactylus gundi. The sequence continues at coordinate 585,866 of PVKB01000522.1, forward strand.
TGTGTGCTCTGGTCCTTGTCAGACCTGCTCCCGCAGCCACCAGGGGAGCCACTGCCACCACTGCTAAGGCCTCTCCCACCACTCAGCTTATCAAACCAAGCGGCTGTTGCCATCAACTGTCCCTAAGGGCAGAGCCTTCGCTACTTTTGTGCTTTGATCAAGATGTGGTAACCTTTTTCCCTGGGCCCCGCAGGCCCTATAAAGGGAGGCTGGATCTAAGGGGACAAGCTCAGCCACCTCCTCTGTGCCAGGAGCCCGCTGGAAAGGTAGGGCATGAATGTGTCTGCTTTTACAAGTTGTCTTTGAGCCCCCTTAGCTGGCAAAGAGATGAAATAATAGCTACAATTAATGACAGTCTACTGAGTGTTTCCCTTACTGTATACATGGGCTTGCACTCTCTGTCTAGGAGCTTGTTTGAGATAAGGATTGCAGTGACTTGTACAAGTCCACACAGCTATCAAGAGTCTGAGTCAGGAATTGAACGCAGGTCAATTTAATACCAGAATCCCCTTTCAGGGACTTTCTCAAGCTTGTTTTCTGGGACCCCTGGGTCCTGAGAGAGGTTGCAGTTTTCTTTTTAGAGCTGTTTAATAGGAAGTGAGGAAGCTCATTGATGATTTGGTGGCTTGGTTTCCATGCTGTTTCTGAAGGCTCAGAAATTCACAGAAGTCCAGGACCCTGTTATAGGGCTGAGGATGTAGCTCAGTGGCAGAACGCTTGCCTGACACACTCAGGGCCCTGGGTTCAATCCCCGGTACCAAAACAACAACAAGAAAATCACACACACACAAAAAAAGAGAAAGAAATCTCATCCCAGGCTGATAAAGAGGGAAGATGGGGGGATTCCAAGGAGAAGAAAGAGTCTGAGGGGCATAGAAGGCTTCACTGCCTGCATAATGAATATGGTCCTGAGACAGTAGGGAGCCAGACAAAGTTTTTGAGCAGTGGCATGATATGACATGATCTGTGTATCAGGAAAATACATGGGTATCAGTGTAAGCACTGGTTAGAGAAGGAAACCTATGGGAATCTGGGCTGCGCTTGGTGGTGGCTGGACCAGGGATGTGGGGTTAGAGAGATGTGTAGGAAGTAGTCCTTCCTCACAGAGCCATCCAGCTGGACTGTGAAGGCCTGGAGAGCTAGGGTGAGAGACTGCCCCAGCAAGGGGGTCCTGAAGCTAAGCCACAACCCCAGGACCATTACCACAAAACTATATTCTGTTTGCCTCTGCTGTCCAACCACCTTAGAACCAGTGTGTTTCCCCTCATGGCCTCATCTTCCTGTTCACTCCCATTCTGGTTCACAGGAGCTTTGGCTTTCACCAGCCACCCCCCAATGCTCTCTGAGTCAGCAGAGGATGTGGCGAGGTGGGAGGGTGTTCCAGTGCCTCCCGACTGTGGCACCACTTGGTATTCTGATCTGTTCTGTGTCAGAGAAAAAGGTATGGCTATGCCTTGAGGGGAGAAGAAGGAGGTTAGTTCCTGCTGAGGGCCAAGTCTCCTGCCAGGTGAATATTTACAAACACTCACAGCCACTCACTTGGCAACACCAGTGCCACTGATCCCCGGGGTTCTATCTCTCTACACCTTCCCCCCACACAGCTGCTGCAACTGGAGAGCCACATGGGGCATGGAAGGATGCAGCCATGGCTAGGACCCCAGGGACCACCAAGCCCTACCCTGGGTTGACAGGGAGGAGGTCAGAGGAGGCCGTGGCCCTGTGAAACAATGAGAGGAGAGCAGACTCTCAAACCTCCCGCATGCCAAGGCCTTGGTGGCGTGGGCTGGCTCTGAGACCAGTGTCCTCAGAGGACCTTGACTTGCAGCTCTGCCCTGCAGAGATCTCAGGTTTGAGGGGAATCTCAAGGTATAGGCAAGCAGTTCTGAGAAGCCTGGGGAACCTGGAAGAATGAGACTCCTGGGTGTTCCCGTTCAGCCTTTCAGCACCTCAGTGCTTCACCGAAAGGTACCTTTACAGCCCAGCTCTTTGCCCATGGCCTTCCATTGCCCCACGTGGGAAGAAAGGACTCCACCAGGAGAAGATGGTGAGTTCTTTGATGTGAAGCCCGGCGGCAGCCTACCCATGGTGTGTGCAGGGAAAGCAGCAACATGTAGCTGATCTGACTGGCTGATCTCCATGTCTAGGCTCTGGCGGCCTTGCACTTCCCAGAACCTGAGCCAGGATTCTCCTGAGAAGTCTGCAGCTGGCTTTCTATAGGTTTAGTGCCACCACTGCAAAGGAAGGGATAGGTTGTGGGAATGGGTCCAGTGTCGGCGGAGGATTGGGGTGGCCACGTTAGACAAGGGAAAGGGCTTGAGTCTTGGCCTGACTTCTGGCTCTGTGCCTTCCTTACTGGGTATATGACTCACTGAAGGAAGGTTCCTGTGTGCCTTCTTACAATAAGCACAACTGTGAGATCAAAGAGCACCATGTATGGGAAGGGGCTTCCCTAGAATCAGGCATTCTGGATTTAGACAAATCCTGCTTTTCCCTCTGCTGAGGTCTGTGCTAATTAAAATAGTAACTATGGAAAGCTTTGCATATCCCAGGAGCTAAGTTCACAGATTTACAGCATCGACCTTTGTACAAGATTTCATAGGCTCAAGACTTTATTATCTGAATAGAATATTCAGTTCCATGTACTTTTCAACTCAAGCCTTCATGCATTTGCTTTCTCCTGTCTGGGACTCCTTTATCCTTCACCTCAACATCTGGATCACTTTCTACAAGGACGGCCCCTTGACTTCCCACAAATGAATTGGGCCCTCCTCTGGCTCCCCATATCTGCTCATAGCCTGAACCACACTGAATAACCATGCTCTCTCCCCGTGCCTTCCCCTGTGGAACTGAAAACAAGCCCAATAGTGAGCTAGATGAGAGCAGGACCCATGTGAAGATCTGCTGGATGAATGCATGGGTGGATGGGTAGATGAATGAATGGCTTGCTGTAGCTTGCCCATTCTCAGCTGAATTCTGTGACAACTCCAGCATTATACCTAATGCCGCAAATACCTACTTTCTGCTGTAGCTTGGGTCTGTGAACAATTACTAAGGGCCAGAGCCACTTTCCAGGCTCTCTTTAAAAACTGTTGTGGGGGTAGGGGAACAGTACAGTGGTTAGAGTTCTGGCCTAGCAAGTGCAAGGCCCTGGAGTTTGATTCCCTAGCATCACATAGGCTGGGCATGGAGGCACACACTTGTAATCCCAGCACTCAGAAAACAGAGGCAAGAGGATTGCTGTGAGTGCAAGGCCAGCCTGAGCTACATAATGAATTCTGGACTGTGGAGTGAGATCCTGTCTCAAATAACAAATGAATAAATGTTAAAACAAAATAACTTTGAGATTGCCTATAATCCCAGCCCTCAGGAAACTGAGGCAGGAGGCTTGCCATGACTTTAAGCTAGTATGGGATCATGGTGAGTTCAGGACCAGCCTGGACTACAGAGTAAGACCCTGTCTCAAAAAAAAAAAAAAAAAAAAATGCTCTGGGACCATAGAGCTAAGACCTCAGGTGTTAGGCATGGGCAAAGGCTTTTTGGGCATAGGCTTGTCATCCTATTGAGGCGCTACAGCTAATTAAAGAGAATGTCAGTCAGGTCAGAGCCAATCCACAGCTGGTGAGCTTGTCTAGATTTTCTACTAAGTAGTGAGTCATTTATCTGATAAGCCTGGCTGTGACTTGGTCTTCTTGTCTGCAGCATAGAAAAGTTAGTGTCTCAAGAAGGCTAGTTGGCCACCTGCCCAGAGATATTTTCAAGGATGAATTCAGTGTAGTTTATGGTCCTCTGTTTTGATGATGCAGTACTTTAATTTGATACATCTGCAAGAGTGGGCCATTCCTGGAGAAGGGCCTCATAATTGACGTAGCTTAAGAGGGCTACCAAAAAAACTAGATTTCCGGCTGGCGCTCAGGAAGAATTGCACTGCCTAGCAGGGGCTCACTTTAATCACTTTAACTGCTCCCAGAAACACCTCAGCCTGTGATGAGGAGACTGTGATGAGTGTTCCCAGGCCTGAGACAGCCTGCTATGCATACACAGAACATAAAATCATGGAGACATAGGGCATGGGCCCACCCACTGCCCGTGTTTGCACCAGCCTGGGTAAGACCTGCCTTTGACACCATCTCTGTATCCGAGGCTGATCAGCCTCTTTTAGTCTGACAGGCATTTTCTTTAACCATCTCTTGAGTTCTCTGACTATGTCAGGTGTTGCTAAGGAGCCTTCTGTGTGTGTGTGGTACTGTGGCCATTTTAAAGATAGGAAAGTGGAAATTCAGAGAGGTGGGGTATGTTGAATTGTGCATCGTTTTTAAGGGGAGGAGAATGGACCTGAACCAAGGAGCCTCCCACCCCCACCTCTCTGCAATGACTTGCACATTACTGACTTCATCTCTATGTGGTAACGGTACAGGTTAGCACATATAACATTTGTTGAAACTTCAGCAGATCTCTCCTTCCCCAGGGGTCAAGCAACTGTTTGGCTCATATCCCATGGCTTCAGAGTAGTTACTGTGGCGTTTCTTCTTGTTCCCAAGCCAAGGGCTTGAAGTCCCATGAGGAGGGTGCCTGTGGATGGGGCACGGCAGCCAGTCTCCCCTGCTGTCACTACTGGGCAATGACACGAAGGGTCCTCAGACATCTGGCCCACCCTTGCTACATTCCTCAGTCTTGGGCAAGCGGCATCAAGCTGGCTTGCTCATCTGCTTCCTCAATACTTCTTCAGCTGACAGGAGGATACAAGAGTCTCCTGGTACCTATCCTCTTAGAACCAAAGTTGATCCCCAGTCCTTCTTGTGGAAAACTTCTTACTGCCCACTCCATCGTATCCCCTTTGTCTCCCTGAGAATACCACTGTACCCACCACTCAGGCTACAGTGAGTAATGGGGTGATGATGACACCCAGCATAGTCTACAACATCACAAGAGATGCTCTTTACTTCTGGGAGTATACAGAGCCTTGGTTTCTTTATCTTCTTGCCCGCTTACTACCCATTTCCCTCTGCTACTTCTGCTTTCCTCTGGACATTAGCTAAACAGATCATGGAGGACAGCACAGGGCCCAGTTAGTGGTGGGGACGACTGTAGCTTTTGGTATTCAGTGTGTGGCAATGCTGAGCCATAATGCTCATGTAATCCCCCAGGCCATTGCTTCCCATCAAGAGTCCTGTGGATATCTATTTGGCTGGTATATAGGTGCCGACCAACTCTCCTCTTTTTCCCTCAGAGTCAGGGGTAGGTTGGAAGTTTAGAGGTAGCACAGGTGAAGCCTGCAACTTGCTCAGACTGTGCAGGGAGCTTTTGCAGCCCTTCTATCTTTTCTACACTCCAGCAACAAAAATAAGCAAAATGCTATGACCACAGTCATAAAAGAGAGGCAGAGGACCCAGGCCCCAGGGCCCAGGAGATTTCATGCTCAGTCCCCTAGAAAACACAGAAGTGGCTCTTAGGTCACAGCCTAGGTCCTGAGCTTGTGGTTTTCAGGAAAAAAAGGCCAGATGTCTGACTGTGAGGAGTGGATTCCGAGGGCTCTAGCCTCTCACCAGGAAGGCCCACTGTAGGTGGCCAGCTTCTGGGTACGCTGTGTTATGCCAGGTTTTGCACCCCGTCTCCCCCAGGGCCTGCCCTTTAGCATATTGGGCCAGAGCCTAGCCAAGGCCAGTGCGGCTCCTGGGATCCAGCATCCTTCTCATCTGCCTCTTGTCTTCTACAGAATTTGTCCTCTCACTTTTGGAGAAGATGCAGACACAGGAGATTCTGAGGATATTGCGGCTGCCTGAGCTGGGTGACTTGGGCCAGTTTTTCCGCAGCCTCTCAGCCACCACGCTCGTGAGTATGGGTGCACTGGCGGCCATCCTTGCCTACTGGTTCACTCACCGTCCAAAGGCCTTGCAACCGCCATGCGACCTCCTGATGCAATCAAAAGAAGTGGAGGTGAGCAGGGAGGGGCAGTCCAGCTGTGGAAAGTGGCAGGCAGGAGACAGACATCTTAATGGTATAAGCCAAATGTGTGCCTTTTTGACCTCAAATAGCCCTGAAAATACCCAATTTCGAGCCAGCAAACTTGCAGTAGCCTTGAGGAGGAGCTCCTGCTAGATAGCCTGACTCTGACCTTGCATGTAACTAGGCTCTTGCTTGCCTGCTTCTTGAGAAGGGGCCCTTGTTCATTGGTGCCACAGGAGGCTAAGCAGATCCTCAAGGACTGCCAGGTAAATTCCCTTCTAAATGCTCTTTGTGCACAGTGCTTGTTGTGCACAGAATCCAGAGCTGAGCCCACCCCAAGGCCCTGCCGTCTCAGAGCATATGGGCCCACAGGGGGAGTCACCATAGGGAAAAAGGCCCAGTGGCCCAGGGGACAGGTGCTCCAGATTAAGACTGGAAGGACTGGGGGATCTGCTTCTTTATTAAGTTAATGGAATTTATTTTGCCCTTTTAAAATTGATGTTTTTTTTCTAAATTTTAATTCTTTTCATCTTCAGTAGGTAATATATCCACATAGTTCACAAGAATCAAAAGGGCCTGTACTGAAAAGCTTCTACCTACTGGCTCTGTTCTCCCAGTTCTCCCATGAGGCAACTTGTGTTAATAGTTCTGTACTAGCCGTGAGCAAATTTACAGATCCCCATCTCTCACTTTTAAATGACACCACAATAGATACACTGTTGTATACTCTTTTTTTTCCTTAATAATATATCTTGGTGATTGTAAGCTTGTTGTTGTTTTGCTTAGTAGAGATGGGCACAGGTCAAGATAGGGGCCTGGGTCCTAAGGGCATTTCTCCAGCAGGAAGAGTGACACTGGAAGGCACAGGTGTGTGATAAAGCACAGGTTGGCTTTGGGAATGGTGATCTGTGTTGGGATCTAGGCATGGAGGGTCCTGTAGATGGCATAGTAGAGTAATGATAGGACTGGCTTTTGCTGATCCGTTAGTCCTAGGCTTAACGCCTGGCTGTGCATCTAGGAGCTGTATGTTTTTGGCTGTTTCTTAATCGAGTCTATGAAGTAAGAAAGAGTTCCTGAGCCGGGTGCAGTGGCATGTGCCTGTAATCCACCTACTTGGGAAGCTAAGGCAGGCGGATTACAAGTTCAAAGCTCACCTGGGCAACTTAGCAAGATGCTGTCTCAAAATAAAAAGGGCTGGGCATGTAGCTCAGTGATTAAAAAAAAAAAAAACCCTCTTACCTAGCATGGACAGTCCTGTGGGGAGGGGCGTGGGGAGAAACCTCCTCAGGTGTAGTGAAGATTTGGTGGTGATGCAGAGAAATCACTAGGCATAGTTGTTTTTAGTTAGAATTACAAATTGCCTGGAGAGGTCAGCAGAGCAGAGACTGTCAGGTGGGTGGTATGCATGTTAGGGTTTTCAGTAGAAAGAGATGTGACCAGTTTGTGCTGTGGAAGCATGGCTGTAGCAGTGGTGGGGTTATGAGCAACTGTGGGTATCTGGGTTGAAGGTGACAATGATGAGGTAAAGTCAGAGATCAGGTAAGGGAGGAGATCAGGGTCACACGGCCAAAGAATAAGTCAACACATGGTTCTGGCTGAGGGATGCGGCGTGGGATGAAGATAAGGCCTCCATTCCTGGGAGGACTGAGCCCTCTCTCACCTTGTCCCTCAGAAGCATAGCGGCAAAGGGCAGAGTGGTAGGAAATGGGATGAGAGGGGCAAGCCGTGGGAGCCTGGCAGCACTCCTCCCTCTGCCTGCCATGTGGGGAGAAACGACTCAGATCATGTCACCTCTCCCGGTTCACCTCTCTCCCCCGGCAGCCCATTGCCTCAACTTGAAGTCCAGGCTCCTTGCCTTGCAGGCTTCCCTGGTCTACCTTCCTGCTGTGTCCTTCTGAGCTCCATGAATGGCTACAATTCCCACATGCTCCTGCTTTATTTTATATTATTTATTTTGTAGTACAGAGGATCAATCCTAGGGCTTTAGCACTGAGCTTTATCCCCAACCCTTTTTAAATTACAATTATTTTTTGATTTTGAGACAGGATCTCATTAAATCACCAAATTATCTAGGCTGAGCTGAAATTTGTGAGTCTCCTGCCTCAGCCTCCCAGGGTGCTGAGATTACAGTCCTGTACTACCAGGCTCAGCTACACCTGCATTCTTGACCATGTACTGTCCTTGTTATTGCCTGAGCTGAGACTCCCATTCCCTGTTCCTCATTCTGCCTAGCAAACTCTTGTACATCCTTCAAAACCCTGCCCAGTACCCAGTCCCCTGTTAATACACATGCCTGCTTGACCTTTCTCTCTCCAAGGCACACAGTCGCTGGCTGTATCATATCTGTCACTCTGGTGCTAACCACATCTGTTGTATATGCCTCAGCTTCCCACACCAGTCTTTCTTGGGTCAGGTTCTCAAGCAGCACTGGCCGGATAGAATTTTCCACTCCCTAACAGCAGCACGCTGCCTGTGGGATTTTTGTTTGTTTGTTTGTTTTACTTTTTTAGTTAGTTTGATTTTAGTCAGGGTCTCACTCTGTAGCCCAGGCTGGTTCTGAACTCACTATGCAGCAGCCCAGGCTGGCCTTGAACTCACGGCCTCCTCCCTCAGCCTCCCAAGTGCTGAGAATGCAGAAGTGTGCACCACGACACCCAGCTATTATGTGGTGCTGGGGGATCAACCCAAGGCTTCGAACTTCCTAGGCCAGGGCTGTGATCACCGAGCTACGCTTCTAGCTCCCTGCTTGTGGTTTTGCGTGGTTGTTTGCTATGTGGCATTCACAGTTTTTCCCTCAGACCCAATGTTCCAGGAAGTGGCAGGCTCTGGGCCAGCCCAGGGCAACCCAGATAATGCTCAGAGAACAGATAGAGCTGTGATGGGGAGAGTCCTGGAGCGGGCGGCAGTGTGGAGGGAGGAGAGGCAGGAGAAGATGCTCAGCTCCTCCCCTTAGCTCGGGCACAGAGGGTGTTTGTTCCTTCCCACACGCGAGCTGCACTGCCGAGAGCCTGGGCCCCAGCCCTGCCCGGCTTCGCCCGACATTGAAAAGCTCAGCCTGTCCTTCTTGCCTTCGGTTTCTGGGGAAGTACCTTCAACGCAGTCCTCAACTAATTCAAACTATCGTGGATGGCAGCCTTCTTTGCCCAAGACTGTAGCCAAATGATTTTTAACCAGGAGCAGATGATTGGGTGGGGGGCACCTCAGCAGCTCCATCCTGAGTCCAGGAGATGATATCTCCACCCACACTTTTCATCCATTGTCTGAGTGTGTACGAAGAATCACTGAAAAGCCTGGACATTTTGTGTTTGTTGACCTGGTATTTAAATGCTCTGTGTGTCGGGTGTGTGTAGAAGAGACAGTAGTATCCTGGGCCCATGTGCATTGGGCATTTAGGTTGAGTGTGAGTAGATGCACACAGATAGAGTCTGGTTGATCCAGGTATGTCTCAGCCACGTGTATAAGTACACAAAGAGAAGCCCCACCTGTGTGAACAAGCTATGCATTTAAGTTGTGTACAGCTTTGTACATGCCAGCATCCCATCCTGGCATCTCTGCTCATGTCAGTCAGCTATTCTTCCTGTGTTTGGCTTGTAGGACAGTGGTGGAGCCCGGCAATCTGTAATCGGCGGTGGCACTCAGTTGCTTACCCACTACTATGACGATGCCCGAACCATGTACCAGGTGTTTCGCCGCGGGCTTAGCATCTCAGGTAAGAAAGCCTGTGGGATGCAGAGGTGCTATGACAAGTGTTAAAGAAGTGCAAGGGGGGTATGCAAGTGTGGTACTAGGGACAGGAGAGGTGAGCTGTGTCAGGTCCAGCAGAGAAGCCATTCCTAGCCCGTCCTCCCTCAGTCGGCAGCATTGTGTGGGCAGGGTTGATCTTGGCCTTGTTCAGCTCTACGGACACCTGACTCTATACCCCCTATTGGCCGCCCATAGGCAGATGTATCTGGCCACTGGTTAGCATGTTTCTAAACCTGAACCATATCAGAGAGGCATCTTCTCCTACCACCTTCTCCTAGTGGCCCCCTGCTCTCTGTGTCTTTTGGGACTGCATTAGGGACTATCACTCAAGTCATGGTGGAGGCTGGGCACTGCATTGTCACTGTTCTGTGCCTCTCTCATCTCTGGGGAGACATCAGATTTGTGTGCTTTAGGCCCTGCATACATCAGATAGGCTTCATCAGATGATACAGGCAGCTAGGGGGAAATTCACTTGACCCATGGACACCCTCAGTATGGGATGTCCATGCAGGTGTCTTATAGGCAGAGGGAGGTGGCATGCCCACCCTGTTGTCTTCCCTGGCATAAGGTCTGCTTGTCTCTCTGCAGGGAATGGGCCCTGCCTTGGCTTCAGAAAGCCCAAGCAGCCATACCAATGGCTCTCCTACCAAGAGGTGAGTGATAGAGGACAGGCCCTGCACTAAGAAAGAGGGTCTTATGGGTGGTGACTGGGTTTTGGAGGGTCATTTTTTTTATCTTTCTGAACTGCCTGCCAAATTCCTGATAGCAGTCTTGAGGGACTTTCAGCATACCTGGACAGGGAGCCAGGTAGGTCTGTTAGGCCCAAAAGAATCTCACCAAGGGATCCCTCCTCTGCTCTAGGATCATTGTTTTCCCATTATCTTCTCCCCCTTATCTGTGTACAGGTGGCCAATAGGGCTGAATTTCTGGGATCTGGGCTTCTCGAACACAACTGTAAAGCAAGTACAGATCAGTTCATTGGTGTTTTTGCACAAAATCGTCCAGAGGTGAGCACCTGCCCCAACTGGTTTTAGAAGTCTTGGGGGAATAGAGGAGGGTGCAGGGAACAGTTCTGCTCCTGCTTTTTGTAGGTCCCAGGATAAAAGGGGAAAAAAGGAGACCCCTGAAGCCATAACACCACCCTCCCCATACCCAGCTCCATTTTTTCCTCAGGAATCGGTAACCTAGCCAGGTTCTGTCCACACCATACCCAGCTCCACAAACAACTGTCACCACAGCCAGTGGGGAAGAAAGTCATGTGAAGAGGGCCATTTGTATTTTAGAAGTGGGTCTGGGCCATTTTGGCATAAAATTCAGGAGTTATAAAGTTCTGTGGGGCCAGCCTGATCTAGAAAGCTGTGGATAAGCAGGTGTAACCTTGTGGATTCTGGCCATGTGCAGAGAATCAGGCATAGCACCTACAGCAAGGATCCTGGTTGCCTGGGCCCAAGGGTAGTACAGTTCTTATCTCCCTTCCTCTACTATGACCTTGTATTTCTATAGTGGATCATTGCAGAGCTGGCCTGCTACACATATTCCATGGTGGTGGTCCCGCTTTATGACACCCTGGGCCCTGGAGCTATCCGCTACATCATCAATACAGGTGAGCCCCATTGCCATTCACTACTGCCACTGGCAGCCAGTCTCCAAACCCCATCCTCGCGGGTTATGCTGATTATCTGATTTTCATAGGAGATGCTTTGCTTCTGCTCCCAGAGAAAACAGGGCGGCTTATACATTGGCCCCTGATTTGGCTTTCTGAGTTTCAGCTGTTATCATTTAGGTATTTGTCTCAAGGCTGGGGTGCCAAGAAGGAGCCATCTTACCAGCCTCCACACAAGCTTCAATCTTGTAAGGCTCCTGACAGCTTGGCCTAGTACTGGCTGTGATAAATACCTCAGGAAGACCTGGAAGCTGAGTCTGAAGCCAAGGAGAGCTTGCAGTTGGCTCTGGGAGGTTTCCTGACCTTCTGCCCTTGCTCCACTCAGGACCCACAGTGTGGTCTTTTGCATGCAACACATAGCCCCCTCAGCCTGTCTTACATATTTATTGGCACACACAGCTGTGATACCACTGCCTGACACATACGGGTCACAGTTGTAGTCTGACTCCCCATGATGGTTCCCACAGCAGACATCAGCACTGTGATTGTGGATAAACCTCAGAAGGCTGTGCTGCTTCTGGAGCATGTGGAGAGGAAAGAGACTCCGGGGCTCAAGCTGGTCATCCTCATGGAACCATTTGAGGAAGCTCTGAAGGAGAGAGGGCAGAAGTGTGGGGTGGTCATCAAGTCCATGCAGGATGTGGAGGTAGGAATTCTGCGATGTTTGTTGGCTCACCATCAAGTCAGAGCTGTTAGTCTCATATGACCGTCTCATGCCCTGGGGTGGATGTTTTGCATTCTCGGGATTTATTAGTGTCAATCCAGGGCTTGGAGGTGGGAGGGAGCTGAAGGAATGGCACAGCAGTTAAAGTGCTCACCTTGCAAGCAGAAGGGCCTGAGTTCAATTCCCCAGCACCACATAAAGCCAGGTATGGTGGCACGTGCCTGCAATTCCAGCACTCAGGAGGCTGATGCAGGAGAATTGATGAGCCCAAGGCCAGCATGAGCTTCATAGTGAGTTCAGGACCAGCCTGGGCTACAGACCAAGACTCTGTCTCAAAAACAAAAAACAAGAAAAGAAAAAAAAAAAATACAGGGCTAGAGGCCTACAGTCAGTGCCCATGGACATCCTCTAGGAGAAGGCTCTGTGGCTGGCATAGTTAAGGAGCCAATAGGCAGACAGTGGTGCCAGCCTCTGGAGCTTCCTCACTTACAGTTAGCTTGAGAACTGTGGACATCATGGCTTCAGTCCAGTGGGTTCCAGAGCCCCATAGGTCAGCTAAACTGATTTACCTGTGCATTTAGCTGGGCCTCCCGAGAGACATAATATTCATGGCAGCTGTGGCCTGCTAGGGTGATCCAGGGCATCTTACTCTCCAGGTCCTCTGGCCCTTCTGGGTAGCATCTCTATTGGATCTAGGCCCCTAAACACTTCAGTTTTCCTCCTGTATCCCTGTCTTTTCCTCCTTGTACGTATAATGCCTGGGCACTTGTGTCTGTTTGTGATTTTAGCAGCCACACCTGTACCTGCATCCAAAGCCACTCTGTCTTGAGTATGTGCCTAGCTGTATCATGGACGCTAGAGCCCAACATGTCTCAAAATCATTGGCATATGCACAATGCCTGACCTCTCTCTGGTCCCTCAGGCTCCCTCTCTGTTATGTATGGAATGAGCCTGGGACTTTTCCTCTCTCCCAGGAACTTCATGCTAGAGGTGTGTGTGTGAGGAAGAAGCCTCCAAGGTGGCATGTGGAGCATGCCTGGGCAAGGGAGCCTGACCTCCAGGTTTAGTGCAAGAGCAAGGCCTACTGTGCTAACTTTATTTTGATTTTTTTTTCAATTTATGAGAACTTTGGTGCATTTAAAAACAGTATTTTCTTCTTTTAGGACTGTGGCCAAGAGAATCACCATGTTCCTGTGGTAAGCTAACCTGCCAGCAGGACTTTGTTAAGCAAGATGGTAGGTCAGACCTGTCCTCACAGAGTCCCTCACTATTCACAGTGCTCAGAAGAGAGGACAGACAAACACCTTCACATTAATGAGGAACTCCTATGTGCAATTCAGAATGTCTGTTTGGGTTCCCAGGATTTCTGTCGGCTGAGGGCCCAGGGAAGGACCTGGAAAAAGAGTCAGATGTTCAGGAGAGAGACAGAAGGGCCACTAGTACAGGCCACCCTTTGTGTTCTAGTAACTTTCTCTTGGGGAAGTCTTACCCTTTTCCCTCTGACTGTACTGAATTTTCCAGAGGATGGGATGGGTAGAAACAGCAATAGAACCAGAAGTGAACCCCTGGGACAAGAGGTCTTGTGGCATCTGCTGTCTTTGTTCGTCTTTGCTTTTGCAAACTTTTCTGCATGCCATGCCCATGTGGTACTTCCTGGGTTAAGGTCACATGGGGGGGGTAGTCACACCTTGATTTGGGGTTTGGGAAGATACCAGTGGGGGCATTAGATTTCTAATGAGGCCTTTGGCCTCCAGGCCTCCCTCCACTCAGTCCTTGGCTTTCCCCTTCTCACACACATGAGAGATCTTCATCTGGAAAAATCTGGCTTGCCCTTCGATCTCCACTCACATGTCACCTCCTCCGGGAGGCCATCCCCTCTGTGCAAATAGTCTAGGCGAGTTCCTTCCAGTGACCCCAGGGCATGCATCCATCCAGTAACAGAACAAGAGGTTGCTGCAGGGCAGTCCTGGAGATGCAGTGAGCAGCTCAATTCCTGAGACACCGTCTCAGTCTAGCCCCAGGCATTTGGGACAAAATGGGAAATAAGAAAATGGGCCACACTTACTAGAGAGGTGAGGTCTTTGGTAGAGGCCTGGGTATGGCTCCTTTAGCCCACCTTCATCTAGGAGAATTCACCTCAGGCTGGTGTAGAAGAAAGCAGCAGAACTAGGTGTAAGGTCCCATGTCCACATGTTCAGCTTCATTTCATCTTTCCTTGGAGCTCTCCTGACAAAGTGCAGAGAAGGGCACTCACACATACCCAACATATACTCACACTCGTGTGTGTACCTACAGCACATGCACAGAGCTGGTGGTGGAGCAGTCAGGCATCTTGGGCACTGGTGAGTCTCCCTATGTCTTCCTAACACATGCTTCTTTTCTTCCCTGCAGCCCCCACAGCCAGATGACCTCTCTATTGTGTGTTTCACAAGCGGCACAACAGGTAAGCAGACGTACTCAGATTGGCAGCCATGGCACCTGCACTCTTCCCTGACCACCTGCAAGTGACCTCAGAAGTGTTAGGTGCCCTCTGATCCTTGTCAGTCTCTGGACTAAGCCTTGTCCTGTGCCCCCAAAGTTTGTCCCCTCTTCTGCTGCCAGTGTCCAGTAGTGAGTAGGACAAGAGGCCAGGTACTATGGATGGACAGCTTGGATTTGAAGGTACAGGTGGAGCCTTGGCACTTCCCAAGCTGACCAGTGGAGACATGGCAGCTGAAGGAAGGACTTTCCTTATGGAGATCATTCCTTTATGGGAAATAGCTTTCATCTTCTGCTTCCTTTCCCTATCTTGCCTTTATGTCAGGGACTAGGGAAAGACTGTGGGGTTTTTGAGAGTATGAGTCTCATCTTCATTGCTGGAAGTATATGGCCAGTTACCTAACTACTCTGCCATCACTGTCCCTGTCTCTCACCTGTGGGGAAAGGTGGTTAAAGGTACCAAGTAAGAGATGGAGTGGCATGTGATAGAGAAGGGCAAATGCTGTGCAGCTACGGGCAAGACTACTCGGAAGAAGACACAAGCAGAAATGACACAGTCCACGCCTGGCACTGGCAGGGAGGCACATGCATCAGCATGAATCAGTCAGCAGAGTCTTCCTGTGGGAGGCAGAACTCATGCAAGGCCCAAGGCACAGGCACAGCCCTTTGCAGTCTGCAGCGCCTTGTCCATCCTGTCACTCTGCTACTGGGGCCTTAGCATCGCTTGCTGCAGGAGGACGCCTCAGACGGAGGCCGCAGGACTTGGGCCCTTTCCTCCTGACTCACTCTCTAGTGCTCTCTGCATTCTGCCCTTTTCACCAGCTCACTTTGGAAGTCATCTGCTTTGCCCCGACTGAGCATGAAGTAGTAGACTGGCGCACCCCGTGTGTTCCCCAGGAGCAACCCCTGAGGATTTGGCAGACCTTGATTTGGCATTCACCAGCCCCACAAGCAGAATGATCTATGTTGGTGGAACATAAGACATGGGGCTTTATTAATGGATTTAGATTTTTGCCATTAATTCCAAGAACCAACCTAGAATTCAAAAATGCCCTTCCTGTTGATGTTGCTTATTAATTGGAGCTTCTTATGACCTTTTCTCTTAAGATTAACAGCATGAACTTTCGGTGGTGACATGGTTTTTGGGGGAACAAGTCATCTGCTGTGGGCCCTTAACTTTGGAACTCCAAGAGGCTCCTTCAGGCTTTAAATGAGTTGCTTGGTCACAGATTCTACCTTCATACATGCAAAGAACTTTATGATGCAGAAATGTGCTTTTGCCCAGGTGAACAGGCAGACATCACGTCAACTACTTTTTAGACTGTGGATTTATAGTCGAAAGCTGAGTCACCCTACTCAGGCTCTGGGTAAGGGAATTAGAATATATGGAGACTTGAAAATACCTTGTGACTTGGTATCTCAAGCTCCTTAAGCCAAAGCTGTGTCTGGTGCCAGGGCAGAGCTGGAGTTGTGAATGGATCTTTGGACTGATGTCACCCTCACTGGCCGTGGGCTTCGATTTCCATGTTTTTAGGCTAAGCCTACCCTGTGCCTCTTACATTTATCTTCTTGTTGCTACATTAGCCGTGTGTGTGCTCAGCATTACAGCCCAGCTACTGTTCGTTTCCCTTGCATTCTGAACATCCTGGCTCTCAACCTCATCAAGAGCCACATTGTTCTTTCCATGGGGAAAGATGGCGAATATGATCTGAACTTGACATTTGGCTCTGGCTTCTTATGGAAACCTCAGCGAGAACCTAAAATAAGCCAGTGCTTTAGAGGCCCCACTTAGGGCCAGTGTAGGTGAGAGAGATTGTGCTTTGTACCCTACAGTGACCGATAGGTGAGTATGTGGTTGTCTGCCCTTTTTAAAAGTAACTATTAACTGAACTGGAATCTGAATCCCCTCCATCGAATTCTCCCAAAAGGGGGGGAAAAAAAAGAAAAAGAAAAAAAGATAAGAGAGTCGAACAAGACATAGTAATGTATTCATGAGATCATAGCCCAAATCATCAGACTGCTGTGGTCCATTGTGTTCTCTGCCTTGACGGTCTGTGTCCCAAGCTACGTGGAGTATCACGCCGTGTAGATGTCAGGACAGCAGGACTCAAAGGATTTCCAGAAGAAGTCAGTTAAGGCTGGTCCTGAGGATCCATAGCTGGAGGGGAAGAGAGAGAAGGGCATTTCCAGGAGAGGGAACAGCATGAGCAGAGGATGAGGGCAAAACAGAAAATGTTGCTTTGAGGGAAGGTTGAGGAAGGAAAAAGTGTACCAGGAGCAGGGCCTGGGAGCACTCGCCCTAAAAGAATAATGGTGTAGGAGTTCCAAAAAGAAGATAAGAACCTGTCAGCACTGTCTAGGGCTAAGTTGTACCTGGCGGATATTGCTCCAGAAACACCTACTGGAGCTTCTGGTACCTCTCAGTGCTCCTGCTGGGCAGCTTTAGAGTAAGCTGACCTCTCTTAAGTCTTGGTTTTCTTAGGTACTATAGGAATACCCTCAATGCAAAGATGACTAGCTTATGAGTGGAAGGTAGGAAGTAGGCACTAGGTCTCTTACTGCTGAGACATTGAGGCCCTTCATGGCAGCCCTCACCGGTATTGCACCAGAGAGAGAGAGAGGGGGGGGGGGGGGGGCAGAAGAAAACCTGAGCTCAGTTCTGCAAACGTCATTGTACGTAGGTCTGTCTTGGAAGGTGTATGTCATTTCTCCACAAGAGCCACTTGAAAACTTAACAGAAATACTGTCAGAAGTGTGCACATATCCTGAATTGGAGAAGAATGGAAAAATTTGAAGGCTCACCTCATACTCCCCCACCCAGTGCACCTCACAGCCAGCTCCCAGGATTTATTGGCAGAATTCACTTCTCTTTCATCCTTTGAGGCACGGAGGCACAATAGCCAATAGTCTTGAGAAAATAGTTTGAACATGACCAGAGATATTTAATAATTCTATAGGGCACGGGAAGTTTATAAAATTATAATCATATCCACAAGAAAACATTTTTTATAAAAGGTATAATTTTCTGTATCATGATGGAAAGGGAAAGGTCATATCGAACAAAGCAGAATTGACTACTACTGTTGTGTTTGAGCCTGAATCTTTTTTTTCTAATCAATGAAAAACACTTTCTCTTGAGATTCTCTTGGGCTTGAACTAGCCAGTCTCACGGAGCTCTATAGCATAGGGGTCTATTTTGTGACAGTTCTGATTCCACACCTAGTTTCTAAAGAGTGAACCTTAGAAACTTCCAGAACCTGAGACTTCAGTGGCGGAAATTACCAGGTGATAGTCTGAATCCTTTGTGGGTGTTGGGACTGCAGGATTTGTATCTAAGAGACAACTCAGGGAAATTTGGTGATGTGGGCCTGAGTTTGAGTAAAGGAGATGGAAAGACAGACGAGGGGAGGTAAAACAAATCCTGTGACTCCTTTTCTTCTCAAAAAGAATATACTTAAATACCATCTTTTAGAAAAATGTAGCTTTTAAAATCCCATGTCCCTAGAACCACTTCTGTGGTTGACAATATAGATGAAAGTGCTGGAGCACAGGTTAAAATCCTGCCGACCACACATCTCAGGCAGACAGATGTGTGTATCTGTGGAATTTAAATATGAGGCTGTGACTGGTGCTCTTGGCTCTGCCAAATGGGTCATCAGCAGGTTGAGCAAGCAGGTCTCACGGGATGTAATTACAAGAGCAAATTTATTTTTGTCACCATTTGCTCCTTTAAACTTTGCTCACCCAAGGGTAGCTTTTTCTCTGCTCCTGAATAGAAACTCAGATATCTCTTGCCTTTTCCAATCACTCTCACAGTCTCCATGACCATTTCAAGTCAGAAACAGAATCTTAATTTGTATTTACAAGTATCAGTCCAAGTTAAGAATTGGTACATTTTGTTGAGACTTCCCCCAACAGGGCTGGCTGCAGCTTGGCAGGGAGAGCACCCCCTTTTGTTTCTCTTCCTTTCTGCAGTTCCCTCTTCTCCCCTCACTTGCTAGTGGGGTTTCTGCCTTCTCTCACGGATGTGAAGTGAGGATGCTCAGTAAGTGAGGTGTGAGAATTGGGAGATGCTTCGGGGCAAATGTTTAAAACTTACTCTTTCTCCGATAGATGGCTTCCTGAGCTGTGATGTAGTGCCCCTCCTTGGCTGGACAGACCTCTTTCTCCTCTGTGTACACTTGACTGCCTCCCCTGTTTTGATTTTTAAAAGGTTTTGGAGGAGGGTGTCCTTTTGCATTGAAAATGTGGCCTGTGGATAGGTTCCTTCTGACACACCATCCCCACCACCACTGGTACGTCCCCTGCTCCAGCCTTGTCTGTTTCCTAGGGTTAAGTTTTCATCCACAATACTTTCACAGTGTTCTCTGGCTTCTTTGCCATTCTCACTGGGTTCCCCAGCTGAGCACATCTGGGCTCCTCAAGGGGCCCTATTAGGGTCTGAGTTAGTGGGTTTCAGATTGGGATTAGGAGGAGACCTTCATGTTTCTCCTTTGGACTGGTTATGCAAGTGTGTCCAATCTGCAGATTGCTAGAGATTGTTATTTTTTTTCCTTTAGTTTTCTTAATGTTATAATGAAAAAAAAAAAACTTTAAAGAAAAGGTTAGTGTGTATTTCATATGATCCCAAAATTGTTCCTCTTCATTCAAAATAAAAGGGCAAAAAATGTGCCAGCCACAGGTTGGATATGCAGGAACAGGACTTGACGTAGCTCTCTCCAAAGAAATTTCTCTCTTTCTCTCTCCTCTTTTCTCTCTTTTCTTAAGGAAAAATTCATGTAGCATAAAATTAACCATTTTGAAATGAACATTTACATAACATCTCTGTAATACTCTCTTAGCTTCTACTCTTTTAGTCCTGTTATTCCTTCCTTCTGGATTAGGGTTACAAAGTTAATGCATTGGTTTATTTGACATTTCCTTG
Organism: Ctenodactylus gundi; assembly: GCA_004027205.1. Taxonomy (NCBI): domain Eukaryota; kingdom Metazoa; phylum Chordata; class Mammalia; order Rodentia; family Ctenodactylidae; genus Ctenodactylus; species Ctenodactylus gundi. The sequence goes on from PVKB01000522.1 coordinate 605,282, forward strand.
GTAAATTCTGCAAGTGGTCTGGTCCCTGCTCTTGGTTTCACAACTATTGTGCTTTCTGCCTCAGTGAAAATGTCTAATGTAGCATCTTCTGTGCATGGACTATATCCAGTCCTATAGCAGCTCCCTGAGATGGGCATTATTTTCCCTGCTCTACAGGTGAAGAACAGAGGAGATAAATGGCTACTGAAGTTCTTTTAGCTAGAATTTGAGTCCTGTCAGATCTGTCAAGTAGCAACATCAGGGTAATTTGCACCCAGACAGGAAGCAGTGGCCGTACTGGCCTTCTCTTTCCTGCTGTGCCCTGCCTCTGTCCTCTGAGTCATCCTAGCAGCCCCTGGCTTCCTCAAGCACCCTGAAGACCAGGCCTTAGGAGCAGTGATGGAAGATCATGTTAAAGCAAAGCAGCAATCAGAATCTTGTCTCTGCCCTGAGCAGGCAGGAGGGACTGCCCTACCTTGTAGACTTTTCAAAGCACCAGATGGAGCAAGGAAGTCCTCTGCTAGCAGACAGCCCTGTGCAGACTTAGAGAGCTGCAGTGAACACTGGGAGATGGGAGGAGACTGGGGGCCCAGAGCCTGTGCTCCCTGATGGAGGTGGGAAAGAGCAAAGTGCCACAGGTAGAAAGCCCTTCAGGCCTGAGTCACTCCATCTGCCTAGCCGTGTCACCTGCTTTCTGGTCTCAAGCTGCTGGGAGCCTCATGGTGGACTTCAAGTGTCCCTGATAGGACCGAGGTCCCTGATAAAGATGTGTCTTCCTTGAGCAGTGAAGGCAGCTGAAGGCAAAGGCCGGAGAGCCAGATATCTGAGAATGCCACCGTGTTCTCAAACAGCGGCCCTTGGGCTCCCAACTAATTCCCCCTCTTACCTTCTGTTTTCAGGGAACCCAAAAGGTGCGATGCTCACCCATGGGAACGTGGTGGCTGATTTCTCAGGCTTTCTGAAAGTGACAGAGGTGAATAAAATCAACTTATACAGGTGTCTCTTGAGGACAACCTCAAGCCTCAGGGGGTTTTGTTTATAATTTGTTTGTTTTCTTTTTTGTTTCCTCATATAATCTGCCCGGCCCTTCACAGATAGAAGTTTCATTTCTTGATAGATCAACCCCATTTTTACAGCCACTTTTAACCCCAAAATGAAAGTGATCTATACCTGCAAACATACAATTGGTTTCCGGGAGTGCTAAGATCCCCGAAAGAAAAGCATGTAAACCTATTTTTTATTTTTAACTGCAAAAACTGAGATACCTGTGCTTGTATGTATGTGTACCTTTATTTAGAAAATAATCCTTAATAACTTCTTCTTCAAGTAGGTCAGGGTTTAATTCAGTCATTTTGTGTTTAAGGACTACTAGAGTCTGAGAAACAACGGCAACTGCTAATTTATAAGGCTGTACTTAAAGGTAAATCTGAAACAAATTTTTTTAAAAAAAGCTTGATATCTTGGCCTGACAAAAGCATGTTAGTGTTTTTTAACCTGCTAAGGAAGGAGGACCTCTCCTAAGCGTGGTGAGTATGTTCTGCAGTTCCTTCAAGAGAAGGGAGTGTACCTTTTCATAGTCATAAGGCTTTTTCTTCACAGTGCAAACTCTCCACACTACCAGATGATACACAGCATATCCCCCAACACTTAGGTACTGTGAGATGGTTGGAGGCTGAGCCCAGTTTAGGAGCCATGAGCCAGTTTCCAGGGTTTGCCTGAACTGGCTGGACAGGCAGCCAGGAGAGCGAAGGCCTCTGTGATGAGGCTGAGAGCAGGGAAGTCCTTGTGCAGGCCCCACCTGGTGAGAGCAGCCACCGTCTCCAGGGTCAGTCTCACCTGGGAGACATGGGCTGGAGCCCATCTGTGCTGGTGGGGCACCGCAGCAGGGCTCTTCTGCTTTCCCCTTCAGGCCCTGACCCTAGGCTGCAGGTTGGGAGGCCGAATTCGGCCACGCATTTCTCTTTCTGTCTTGGTCTTGTACTCCAGCCTCAGGTGGGCTGAGGGCTGTCAAGGCCCCTTTCTCTGTAAGAAGGAGAAGCCAAGGCGCTCTGAATCTCTACTCAGGTGGCCCAGGAGACTGGGGAAATGGTGTCTGAGGATCCTGCAGTGTGGGGAGGAAGGGACTGACTGGCTGCAGGCGAGGTGCAGGCCCTCCAGAGAGGAGACTTCCTGTGGAGCCTAGCTCTGCTGGTTTATGTGTGCTTCACTCAGCTCTTTGCTTCTGCAGATAACCTAGACCCTTGGCGCTGCAACCTAACACTCCGCTTCCTATGCTGCCCTGTCTCTCTCTTTTCTTTCTGTACTTTTCCTCCCTTACCCTCTCTCATTTTTTTCCTCTCTGTCGTCTCACCTCTCTCTGTTCTCACCTCCCCGTTCCCCTTCCCCCTTCCTTGGCACCCCTCCAGGACCATTTTCTCTTTATTGTTTTATGACTCTCTTGTTGTCTTCCTGTCAGTGTTTCTTTCCTTTCTGTCTCCCATGCCCGTCACCTGCAGAAAGTGATCTTTCCGAGACAGGACGATGTGCTCATCTCCTTCCTGCCTCTGGCTCACATGTTTGAGAGAGTAATTCAGGTAAGACGCCCACCTCACTGACTGGGACTTGCCTGGGCTCCTTTTGTTTTCTTGCAGAGTCAGTGGGCTCCCACTTGTGCGGATGTGCACTTTTCCTATTTGCCTTTAGCTCACATGTTTGAGCGAATGGTGCAGGTAAGGCCCTGGCATCAGGGAGGCACGATCTGTGCCTAGAACCTATAACCCTAGCAGTGTGTCACTTGTCACTGGTGTAATGAACTAGGACTGAAATGCCCTATCCTAAGAAAGTACCACAGGGACCTGAAGAGTCCTAGGACCTTGGCCACCCTACTAGCCCTCCTGGCAGTGCTGTTTCAGAGAAGATCTCAGGACTGCCCTGTCTTGCTCTTGGATATACTTCTGCTATGAGAGATCCCAGCTGGCGACATCTGCTCTGAAAACACTGCAACTCTGCAGAAGTGTTTACTGTCCGCTCCATGTGTGGGTAGCATACTTCCATGTCCCAAATCTCTTATTTCTATATTCTTGAAAAAGAAAAAAATCCATAAAGTTAGGAATCAACCAGTCATGGCCTCTAAGGCTACAGCTGGAGCTGGTATCGATTGACTCTGACTCTGAGACAGTAGGGATACAGAAAGAGTGAGGGGTAAAATCGATATATGGCCGTGGAGAAAAAGATATTCTCACATGTTTGTTACTCCAGGGACCAGCCTATGAACAGACTGTAAAAGACATCTTTTAAGCCTTTCCATGATTGTCTTGGGGGACTCTGAAATCATAGGGCATGCTTTCCAGGCCTGGATTAGAGTGCTAGCCATTATTGTCACCTTGTTTTATGACCCTGGGAAGTCCTCTTACCTCTCTGAGCTTTGCTTTTCTCACCTATAAAAAGGGAATCAGGAATATGACTTCCTTTATAGAGTTGCTGTGAATGCTAAAGAAGAGTATATATAAGGCCCCTGCTGGCTCCTAGTCCCATTAGGAACCAGCCAGGTTTTCTCTTGGACTCCAACCAAATAGTACCCACATCCAACTTTAGCAACAGCTCCAACACCTATGGGAATGGCACATTCTTCCATAGTTGCAAAGATGTCCCATCCAGATTCTCTGAGTCCTGGAGCAGATTCATTTCATAAGGCATAATACAAATTAGAGACCTAAGTTCCCAGGGAGGTCCATGTTCAGGGTTTGGGGTTAGTATTAGGGGGCAGTCACCAATCAGAATGGCTACTTTGGCAACTTTCCAAAAAAAGCATTCCACTCCTCCTCTTCCTTCTTCTTCCTATGGAACTTAATGTAAGGGTTTGGAGGTAGAGGGGTCACTCAGCATTCTTCAGTGTCTCAGGGTAGCAGCCAGAGCTCGTTTGGGGGTCATAAATACCCTCCATAGAAGGTAGAACTTTGGACAGGTCTGGACTGCAGTCAGGAGTGACCATCTTAAGAGACCCCACCTTACCAATCCTTCCCTTCCAGTCTGTCGTCTATTGCCATGGAGGGCGAGTTGGCTTCTTCCAAGGAGACATTCGCCTCCTCTCAGATGACATGAAGGCTTTGCGCCCCACCATCTTCCCTGTGGTCCCGCGTTTGCTGAACCGGATGTATGACAAGGTGAGCCCTGAAGGGAGCCTCTGGCCAGGCTGAGGAGCTGCACATCTGCTTGTGTAGATAGAATCTGGAGCCCTAAGCAGTCTTTTCCACATCCCTACCTCAGAAAGTTACTTCCTATCTTGCATTCCCTCTTTGTCACTCTACCTTCTGTTTTCTTCCTAACTGGGAAGAAAGTTTTCAGAAACATCTATCTCTACAATGTGCCTAGACCTTAAGTGTTAGCCTTCAGCTTGATGTCACACATTCAGTGACCTCCTTCTGCAGTACAGTGGAGCCTTTTTCTCTACTGATCAGGGTGAGCCTTTATCCTGGGGTATTTCTAGAGCTGAGACATTCAGACCCTGACGTATTTTTTCAACTTGTATTCCTCAGATCTTCAGCCAGGCAGACACTCCACTGAAGCGTTGGCTCCTGGAGTTTGCAGCCAAGCGCAAGCAGGCTGAGGTCCAGAGTGGAATCATCAGGAATAATAGCATCTGGGATGAACTCTTCTTTAATAAGATTCAGGTAAGGAAATTAATAAGTGGTTATTAAATGACACCTGTATCACCTGACACCTGTATGGGTGATCTTGCAGAAGAACTAGAAAAATTCATCTCAGTGCCTACAGTCTTGGGAAATAGCTCATTTGTTTGTAAAATCAAACTTTATGCCACTATTGAAATCTTGGAGCAGTCTTTTTTTTTTTTTTAAGATATGTTATACTTTCTAGAAGGCATTTATCAAGAAAGAGCTCTGGAAAGTAGATCCCTTGACCTTTATAGACCCTTTGCACGTGAGTGTTCATCATTGCTCCTCTAAGATGCCCTGGTAGCCTGAAGGTTCTCTTTTACTTCCCTATATCCCTGGCTGCTGTAGCTTTCCACAGCACCAGATTCCAGCCAGATGGCCAGGAATCTTCTTTTATTTTTCTGTTTCTCATCTCTTCAGCCTTCTCCCAAACCAGGCCAAACCAGAATTACTCATTCTAAGATTTTTCAGTAACGTCTCCCAGCTCTGCATTACCCAAGGAGTCTATAGTTAAATTAGTTGTATTATGCATTTTCTTGCCATACTATATTTAGCTATGAAAATTAATGTTTAAGTTCTTGGCTCAACTTACAGAAACAAAGTCTTTCAGTATTCTTTTTCCTCTGCAGGGCACAGTAAATACAGCAAAGTATTGATTTAAACATGAAAAAAAGCAATACCATTAAAATGTAAGATGGAAGAAATTGTCCTAAGTAATTGTTTTAGATGCTTGTGAGTGATGATAGAGTGAGGGAGTTGCTGTATATTTTAAGAATGAGAGAAGCAATATCACAGAGTGCCACATAGGCTAATGGCGCTTTGCTCAAAGGCCAAAAAGAAGTTGATTATTATCTTAGTCACTTTCTCATCAGTGGGACACAATACCTGACACCCATAACTTACTGTAGAGAAAAGGTTTATTTTAGCTTCTAGCTCAGAGGTCTCAGTCCTTGCATAGTCAGCTGGCAAATGGCATAAGAGCATGATGGAAGATATCAGAGCAGAAAGATTGTTCATTTCATCACAGCCAGGAAGCACAGCAGGAGAGATGGAAGACCTGGAATAACCCTCCAGGCTACATCCCCAGTGGTCTGCCCTTTCCCCCAACGCCCCACCTTCTAAAGAAGTTCATTAAAACCATCAATAGATTAAACCACATGGTACAATTAACCTCCATAATCCAGTAATTTTCCAAATAGATGAGGGGGGCATTCCTGACCCAAATCATAACAGTTATATTGTGTTAGTTGCAGAGATGATCAGGGTTATCATTTTAAAGGGGAAGAGATTGCCTTAGCACAGGGCTGTCTCTCTGATCCAATCCAAGCATCCAGGTAGGATCCAGCTATTGAACACTGGCCTTGAACGAGGCCCAGAAAGGCTGAACATCGTCTCAGTCAATGCAAACACTAGCAGGTTCTTTCTTCCCACAGGCCAGTCTTGGTGGGCGTGTGCGGATGATTGTCACTGGAGCAGCCCCTGCATCACCAGCAGTCTTGGGATTCCTCCGGGCAGCTCTGGGGTGCCAGGTATTGTCATATGTGGTTTTCTCTGCAGACAGTGGAATGTTTGTTAAGCAGGAAATTGTTATACTCTCTACTGTACAGAGAAACATCTTGAGAATAAGATTTCTGTGGGATAAAATCTCCCTCTTCCAAGATTAAGAAGTTCAGAGCCATTTAAAACCAGGATGGCCTTATGCTCTGGAAAGCTCAGGCACATCTAGCTGTAGTGGTGCATTCCTATAATCCCAGCACTCTGGGAGGCTCAAGCAAGAACGAGTTTGATCCCAGCCTGTGCAACTTAGCAACTTAATGAGACTCTATCTCAAGATCAAAAATTTAAGAAGAGCTGGAAATGTAGCTCAGTTTCCTAGGTTCAATTCCTGGTTCAGGAAAAAAAAAATCCTAGGCGTGTACACTCTGGGAAATTCCTTTGGGCCCTTGAAAGTTTTTAGCAGAGGATAAAGGGATCAGGTAGACTGTATAAGAATCCTCAATGGGTTAGAGAACCAGTACCACTCCTGAAGCTCTACATTCTCCAGCCTGCAAAATACCTTTCAGCTCAGAAAAGGAGTATAGTGGAGAGTGTAAAAGTTCATTCGATTGCTATAACTTGATTCAATGGATTTTGTTATTTCTATAAAGTTTACTTCTTCTTGTATCTATTAATACTTATTAGGTTCCTACCTGTTCAGGGTATTGTAACATCATTATGGTGAATGGTTTCCAAGTTGAGCAAACAAGCCCATTGCACAATTATGCTTGCTTACATTGTTATACTGTAGAAGCCAGGAGCCTCTTTCAGTACCCCAATTTCACACCAACAGGGATTGGCCTGTTCTAGAGGCAGATTCTCCTACATGGAATATTCATGAAAATGGGAAGGGTTCTGTAGGGGAATATTGTACAAGGACAAATTGAAACATACCCTTGTCATTATACATATTATCCAAATGAAAAACAGTTAATGGTTAAAAGTTGGTCAAAAAATCTTTATCCCAAATGGCATATCGTTATCTATGATGAGTTTGTGGTTAAAAAACAACAACAACAGAAAACCACCTCTACTAAGCAAGCATGGCCATGCTTGTATTAGCTCTGCTTCACCTGGAGTTGCCTAAACCCAGAGCACCTCCTCTTCCACCATCCTCACCAGGGAGCAGCCAGCCACACGATCAGTGTGAGGTCAGCTCTGGGAGGGTTCGCACCAACAGTGTGGTTTCCATGTTTTGCTTGAAGGTTTATGAAGGTTACGGGCAAACTGAGTGTACAGCTGGATGTACTTTCACCACACCTGGAGATTGGACGTCAGGTAGGATGGGCTAGAGGTGTGAGAACAGCTCACAAGCAGCTCTGAGTCCAAACAGCAGGTAAAACTCCTTCCTAGAAAGTGAATTTGCATGGGCACTTGGGAACAAAGCAAAAGAAAGAAAAGTATTAATGTGTCAGTGTCCATGTTGTGGTATTATGGGTCTGTTGTATCTTTGGTACAAGTTTTTGTATTTTCCTGTTTTTATAGATGACTAGAAATTATACAAAAAAGAAACCTAAAGATACAGCTCCAGGTGGAAAAATGTTCATCTTATCAGCCCATTTGATTTTATGGACTCTACATACCACATAGCTTTGCTTGTAGTTGTTTTAGAACTGGTTTTAGAGTCAAAGGAGAAGGCTTGAATTAGATATGTCTTTAAAGGAGATATAAGTTCCTACCAACCAGAGCACTGCTTCTTCAAGGGACATTTCAGAAGCCCTTTGGAAACTATGACCCCCTGTGATACTAATATATAGAAAGCAAGGGCAACTTCAGAAAGGAGCTTCTCCCATCCATATGTTTACATTGAGGAGCTTCATTCTTTGGGACAGGGGAAGTGGGTCTGCAGTAGGTAGCACATGAATTACCCATTATCAGATTTAGACCAGAATCTGAAAAGCTCTCAGCAAGAGAATCCTTCAGGATACAACTTTCTCAGTTTACCTGTAACAACTTTTTGTGCTTAAGTTTATTCAACTGCAAGTTGAAAAACTTAGGATGATGTACATGCAAACATTTAAAAAAGGGCTCATTAGTATAATGTTTTCAGAGTGCCTTGAGATAGTTCCTAGAAATGTGGTAGATGGTTTCTAAATTGAGGTTGTATTTGTCCAAGCCAAGGATGGCAGCGTTCTGTTGTGATAAACTATCTGGATAAAACCTCTTATTTATGAATGCGCTGATCTCCGATCACCATGTCACTAACTACTCCTTTAAGAACTATCTTTAGAGGGCACAACTCACTAGTGTTTAATTTTTTTTCTTACTGTTGCCATCTTATTGACCAATAATTCTTGTGTATCCTCTTCCTTTTGGGCTCTTTACTTCTTCCTTCTTTGTTCAGGCCTTTATATTTTCCTATGAAAAACTGTCAAATTTTAAAAGGGAAACCAAAGTGTCACCCATCTTGTTTTTTCACATACATAGCTCACTTTTCTTTCAGGACCTCGGCCAGCACCTAGTTTAAAAAAATCAATTTACCAATGAATTAGATTACAACTACAGTGACTAGAAAATGATTTAGATATAATATTATGGTTGGGTGTATATATTACCAAAAAAATTCAGTCTATTTTTTCGAGAATGAGTTACCTCATTTCAATTTTCCTGCTTCTTTATTGCTCCAAGTATAATGTACAGACCAGCAACATCATGGTGCCTATAAGAAAAATAGATCCTATTGTCTTTTCCCAGGCGTACTGAGTCAGAATCTACAAGTTAACTAATGTTTAGGTCATTCCTATGCACACTAATCAACGATATGGTGGCTAGAGGAAAAACAATGATTTTTATGTTTTATGATCCCCAAACTAAACTGTGTGTGACCTGACAATGGGGAAAAAGTTTTAATGTAGGCACTATTGTAAAGATCCTGACCATGTAGTTGGTAAGGATATAAAGCTCGTACTTCCCACGAGACCCTGGGCCAAGAGGTATGCCTGTTTTGTGCTTTTAGAATCAAATGCAAAACAAGGAACAAGGCAGAGGTTGGCCTTTGCTTTATCCAGAACTTTGTTTTATCATCAGTACTTGCCCATAATAAATGCCTTTCTGAAGGCATATCGCCTTTCATTCATTTCTCATGTGATCACTTGGTAGTTTTACAACATAATAGAGCTGAACTTGACCTGAACACTGACAAATGTCATCTTGCTCTGGTGTTCTAGGGCATGTAGGGGCACCTCTGCCCTGCAACTATATCAAGCTTGTTGATGTGGAGGAACTGAACTATTGGACTTGCAAAGGAGAGGGAGAGGTAAACTTAAGGATTTGGCCTTTCATATCCATTAATGCTACATGTAGTGAGTAAAAACAAACCGATGGTAATAGAATTGGTTTGCTTTTACCTCGTGTATGAAATCATCTTAAGTGATTAATTTAATCTAACCAACCCCCAACACTGGTACTGAGTAGGTGTAAATCAAGATTTTGAATTCTTGAATTTAAAAATCATGTTTTTCCTAACTGTGGAATCATGGCCTGCTGCTATGTCATCTGTCCCATCAGAAACATGGCAGTGTACAAATAAGCCTGATGGGGTGGTCTGAGCTGGTCTCATTCCATGGAAGTGGGTGGGAAAGCTGACTGCTTGGAAGGAATCAGGGGACTCAAGCATCTCTGATAGCGTCATCCGGCCAGGAGTATTTGATGAGACCCTATCATGTGTCATGAAGCAGCATGTGGCCAAGGCCATGGGGTTCCTGAAGAGGAAATGGCAAAGGGAGAAGGTTGGCCAGGGCAGGGAGTACATTGCTTGAGAGAGGACAGGAAACAGTTCAGAGGCATAGCCAGATGGAAAGTTTTATTTGTCCTCTGTTTCCATCACCACAATTTCCATGGTGGCTTTCCTGGTAGATAGTGTCCCTTAATCTCCATTTTCCTAGTGACAGGCTCCCATCACTGATTTCTTTGTACTGTGGCTGAGAAAAACCACGGTGTTTGTCCTCACAGATATGTGTAAGAGGACCAAATGTGTTCAAAGGCTATCTAAAAGACCAAGAGAAGACAAGGGAAGCCCTGGACAGTGACGGCTGGCTTCATACAGGAGATATTGGGAAATGGTTGCCGGTATGTATGTTTGGGACCATGGAAGTCCAAATATTTGGCAGTGGGAGCATATGTGATCCAGTTCCAGGAAACTTCATCTCTTCCCTGACAATTATTCAATCGGGAACGCTTCTGGGGATCGGGAGGTTCTTGCTCACTGTCCCCACCTCAGATCTTCCTCCTTTGAACCTTTGGATGAAGAAGATGAGGGACCTGTGTGGGAAAGTCAAGCTGGTGGCTTAGTTTTTGTTGAGGTAACAAAATAACTAGAAGTTCAACTTAATGGAGAAAAGGTTTATTTTAGGTCAGTTTCAGGTATGTTGTCACAGCACAGTGAAGCCAGCTGACTCTTGTTTCTGTGCCTGTGTTGAGGCAGAAACATCGTGATCAAAGGGTGTGGTGTGAAGGAAAGCTGCTCACTTCAAGACAGCTAGGAAGCAGAGAAGGGGAGAAAGAGCCTGTGTTGGTGCGCATTGTTCTTACACTTTTATCCCATCCAGATTCCTAGCACATTGAATGGTATCACCTACCTTCAGGGTGAATTTTCCCCTTTCATTTGTTCTTCCACATACCAGTCATCTCTGAAAACATTCAGAATCATGATTTGCCAGTTTTCCAGGTTCTTCTCAGTTCAGTCAGGATGACAATCATTACCCATCATCACTTGGGTTTTGGAGACCAGCTTCCTATGCCTAATAGTTTCTAGAAAGGATGTGGTGGTGTGTTGAGTGGTAGAATAGAAGGCGGTATCTATTTCTAGGAGATTTTGGAACAGTTTAGATGCTGACCCTCAGCTAAGAGGTGACACTGAACAAAGAAAATAGTTTGGAACTGCATGGGAAGATGCCTCAGTCCACTTGGATCTACCAGCAATTGCTCTTGTAACCTTGAGCAAAGCCCATCGCTCTCCTGAACTCCACACTAATGCAATAGTAGAACACAAGAACAAGCCTTCATATCATCTGGCTGTGTTCCCCAACTTTTAGTGCAAATAAATATGCTTCATTCTCTCATTTTTAAAATGGGGATTATGACATTGCTCACCTCTACAGTTATCTTTGTGAGGAGAAGATGAGGTTATACCTGTAAAACATTTAGCACATAGGAGACACTTAGATAGATGCTTTGACCAGAGAGAGGCTCTAACATTGACCCCAAGAGATCCTGATGGGTGCAGTCCAGCCAGGGAACCTCTTGAAATTTTCTAAGGTTTGAGTTGGACATTTTGAAGAATTGAATTTATCAGGGACATGAATAAACTCACATGGAGCCCTCCCAGGTGCCCTGTGGGCTGGTGAACTGCTCTACGTATTTGGATCTGTACATTTCCTTTGAGAAACTCTGATCCCTTGACAGACAAGATGTATCGTTTAGGGTGCACCTGGGCCAGACTGCTCAGGGGAGACATGAATCTTTTGACAGTTCCCAGCCCAATGGTTTTGAGAGAGAAGCAGAGAGGCAGAGGAGGACAGGATGAATCGTGTTCTAAGAGGAAAGAAAAGAATGGGAAGGGCAGTCAGGCCAGGTACTAGCATGTTCCAGGTAGAGATACTAGAATTGTAAGGCAGACAATTCAGCTGAAGGCGCACAGGTGTAGGAAAGAGGCTGACACACCCAGTGGGTCCTAAAGACCTACGCACAGTGAATTGTCTCATCAGCTGTGGAAGCTCAGGCTTCAGGGCTCCTCATTAGCATTAGTTTCTTCCAAGGCCTCCTACTTCATCTTACATTGTTTCTCTTATACAGTGCTTTCAAAATCACAAAAGCTCAGAGCCACACAAACCCCTACATCTACTAGGTGTGGTGGCACGTGCCTGTAACCCCAGTTATTCAAGAGGCTGAAGCAGGACTATTGCAAGTTTGAGGCCATCTGAGCAACTGGGGCCTTGTCTCAAAATAAAAATTTTCAAAAGAGCTGGGAGTACAGTTCCGTGGAGTAGCACTTGCCTCATACGTACAAGGCCCCAAATTCAATCCTCAGAATAAAAAAAAAAAAAAAAATGAACAAAACCTAACAACCCTAGATTTTCTGTGGGTGCCCTGAACTCGTTGAATGAAACCACCTACTGTGCAGGGAGTTGTGAGAAGCAAGTGAATTAATTCATGTGAACCACCCGATGTTATAGTTGAACACACAGCCTAGGACAGCAGGCAGGCAGCCTATGGGGTCAGCATCTAACGTGACTATTATTTTGAAACAAATGTTGGATTTTAATTAAAATTGTTATTACAACTATTGAAATAAATATTCTTTTTCACATGCGAGGCAAATCACACATCCCTGGCATAATTTCACCTTAATCATAATTTGATTTATATTCATATCATTTTCCTAAAAATATTAATTTGGTCTTACATTTTCACTTATAAAAGAGACTGATCTGTAATTTTTCTTTTATATACAACTCTATTGTGGTCTTGATGTCAACTTACTAAATAGTTTGGTGAATGGTTCCCCCTCCCCACAAGAATATGTGCAAGGTTTGAATGATTCATTTTGCATAAAGACATTTGTAGTTTTAAAAATTATTATGTTATAGTATAAGATAGATCAAGGAAAAGGCATAGTCTTCTAATAAGAAGACAATGGATTTAAATTCTGATTCCCCTACTTCCTGACTAGGTAGCTTTGCAGGGGTTAACGAACTTCCTTCACCTCAATCTCCTTCTCTGTGAAACAAAGGTGACTATACCCAGCTCATAGGATGCTGCAAGGACCAAAAAGGCTAATGTCCTGAAAGTGCCTTGTGTCCACTCTGGGTCTTGAGCAAAATGAGGCCTACTTGTTTTCCCCTTCTAGAGAGAGACTGTTCTGGCTCCGGAGGAGCAGAGCACACAGATGGAGTAGGGGCAGGGTGTGTACAGAAGTCTGGATGGAAGGAGGAAGTAGATGGGAGGGATTTGTCATCTCCCTCAAGATGGATGAGCCTGACTGCCAGATGTTCTAGGGGAGGCAAACAGCAAGACCACATTCAGTTTTGGGGCTTGGGATCAGGTACAGATTTGAGAGAGAACATGAGCATGCTGTAGGGTATATTGCATCCTGAAGGACAAACAGCCTGGTCTGTCCTTTCTTTCTTTCTTTCTTTCTTTCTTTCTTTCTTTCTTTCTTTCTTTCTTTCCTTCTTTCTTTCTTTCCTCCCCCCCTCTCTTTTTTCTTCTTTTTTTTGAGGCAGGGTCTTATTCTAAAGTCCAGGATGGCCCTGAGCTCACTATGTAGCCTCAAACTCATAATGGTCCTCCTGAGTGCTGGAATTATAGGCATGGCCCACCATGCCCTGTACTTGCTAAGCAAGTGCTATAACTGCTGTACTATTTCTTCAGCCCCAAGCCTGATTTCCAAAACGTTTTGACAGTAACAAGGTTTGAGAAGATGGGAAGCTTAGACAGATGTAGGAGTGGCCAATGAATAGGTAACTGGTGTTTACCATATGACACATGGTCAGTGGAGATGAGAAAAGTGAAACATCCAAGGGTCAAGCCAAAAGCCAAGGCCCACCTAAACACCCCAGAAGCTCAAAAGGGTGGAGAAGAGTCAAGAAATTGAGAAAGGGTACTGCAGGTCTGTGCTGTCAGCACTCACTGCCCAAGGGTATGGCCTTCCTGCTGCAGAGATCCTGGGAGGGCCCAGGCGCCATGCCATCTCATGGTGAAGTGGGTATCCAGAGGCCCCTCTGGAGCTGTGCTTTATGCCACAGGGTAAAGAGCATGCTTCCTAGTGGTGGGCACTCTAGCTGAGGCAAGAGACCCAAATGAGGCCCAAGGAAACAAACGTGAAGATGCAGGACAGCTGGCGCAGGGGCTCAGGGAAAGGAGCCCTGGGGGTGGAGGAACTGTGGGCCTCTGAGGAGAAGGGGGCAAGGACACCTGCTGCCAGGGGTGAGAGTGGCAGCACGATGCATGGGATCCTAACTGCTCAGAGGTGGGGACAGCAGGGGCTCACAGTCCAGAAGAGCATGATGTCATCAGCCAGGTGTGTGCAGCTCCTTCCAGCTGCCTAGCAGCTCTATGAACACAGATAGATTGATGGAGGAGCAGCTTGGAGCAGCACTTGTGCGGGGTAGGGAAGGGCAGGGATAAGCACTGCCCTGAGGAGTGAGGAGCTCAGGCTGGGGGCGGGGGGGGGGGGTGCCATCTTCTTAGGAAGCTGTTTGTCCAACTTCACAGGAGGGAACCCTTAAAATCATCGATCGGAAAAAACACATATTTAAACTGGCTCAGGGAGAGTATGTTGCCCCAGAGAAGATTGAGAACATCTACATCCGCAGCGAGCCTGTGGCGCAGATATATGTCCATGGGGACAGCTTACAGGTGAGGCCTCCGAGCTTTAGCCCTCTCACATACACTGGCTTGCTGAAAAATCCAGATTAAACATTCATCTTCAATCAGATTCCAAGATTTGCCTAAGCACTTTAAATCAGAAAAGAAAATCTATTTTTAAAGAAGTGTTAATTACTTAATGGTTTAGTAAATTTCAGCTAGGGCATGTAGTTCTTTGGAATAGTAATAAATATTCTCACTACTTTTAAACTTTCAAGAAGGATTTTTAAGGTAAGACACCAAGGCAAAATTCAGAATTTCTGCTATTTTTATTTGCTAACTATGCAAATAAATTACATAGATAAGTTGGTATAGCGCTGCAAATGATGGAACTGATGATAGTGTAGTTCATGAGAATTAAGCTACTTGGATAAGATTCATAGGCATTTTGCTGTCAGGATCCCTTAGAGATGAGAAAGATCATACATATATTTTATGATTTCAAAAACTCAAATATATTCTATTACTGCATTTATATAATTACATGTTAAATCTTTTATTAAGAAAATGCTGTAAAATTGAAAGTTTTTCGTGAATGATAATCTTATTGATGGTAACAATTTCAGAATAGTCTGGAAAATCCTAGGAAACAAGTTTGCTGCATAGAATTTGGATTATTTGATTAACATCCTAAAGATGTACAGATTAAAGATTGAAGATTAAGGTACATACCAATATAATTTGACTGATTGTTGAGGTATCCTTAACGTGTACCTCTTCCTCCTACCCCGAAGTCAGGGGGCTGTGTCAGGAAATAGATGATCAAGAATGTGTGATAGTTAGTGGAAATGTTTCATAATCTAGAAGCGAATGTTTTATACACCTCTATTTATTTTTAGAAAAGAGTGAGTCTGAGAATAGTAAAAGATTATTTTTAATGATGGACCACAAATAACCACTTTAAAAGCTTTTGTCATGACTTTTTTCCATTGATGGGTATTTCAGGCCTATTTGGTGGGAATTGTAGTGCCTGACCCTGAAGTCATGCCCTCGTGGGCTCAGAAGAGAGGAATTGAAGGGACGTATGAAGAGCTCTGCACAAATAAGGTCAGTACCTGGAAGGTGTTTTCTAAGGGATTTTAAACATTTTATGATACCATATAATGATAAGACTGAAAAGATGTTAGACTAGTGAAATTCGAATACATAGAGAGCCTCTAATATTTCTTTATGCATGGTGGAAATCCTAAACCAGAGATTTGTCTTTTTGTTGTTGTTGAAGAAATTCATATTACCTTTTAGAAATTTGAGAAACTGTTGGATTTTAAACCAGTAGTTTCCAGCCCTATTGCCTTGAGGCTGAGGGAGAGTAGTTCAGGGGAGGTGACTTGCCCAAGGTTGTATAATTGATTAACAACAAAAACAGATGTGAGCGAGGGCATTCTATGAGCACTAGTCATGCTCCTTCCAAACTGGAGGCAGATTTTGTGTCTACTGGGTTAATAGAGATAGTCAGGGAATTGGAACAGTAACAGTTCTTCCTCATATTCCCACCTTCCTGAACCTTTCCAAGCTGTGTGTTGGTGGAGGTTACTTTCCTCTGACTCAGCCATCAGCCTTTCAAGTCTCAGGGTCTATTTTCTCAACAATTTCTGTAGACCCTACTTTTTCCTGTGGTCCCTAGATTCATCTTGGAGTGGTAGGACTCACCAGGCTGACCAACTGAGTATTTTTTTTTAATTGAATGGTCCCTTAGTCTCTTCATAGTTACTCCACTAGCAATTTTCAGCCCCATTGGAGAAGGATACAAGGGAGCACATGTATGTAAATCACCATTTATTTGCACTTTACTTAAAACATGTTGTTTCCTCTATCACTGTTTTGAAATGTGTTCTTGTCTTATGATTTTTACTTTTATATTTCCATTCAGGAACTTAAGAAAGCCATTTTAGAAGATTTGGTGAGGTTAGGAAAAGAAAGTGGACTTCATTCTTTTGAACAGGTAACTACTTCCCCATCCTTTGTTACAGCCCTTTAGTTAGTAATGAAAATTAGCTTAACTCATGGCAACATTGAACTAGATTCCTTTTCCTTTGTGGTGTGGTCAGCCAACAGGCTGTGTACCAGCAGACCCCTGAAGGCCTGTTTCAGGCTGACCACACCAGCCTACCTCTTGAATTAAAATAGGTTATTGGACAAGTGAGACTATGTTTGTCATCCTTATGATCGTAAAAGTTCATAAGGCTGAAATACTACCCTCACTGTTACTATGAATCATGTGGTCCTGGTCTATCTCCCAAGATGCCTACGTTACTGAAGACCAAAGTTCTATTTTAATTTTATGGAGACTGTCTCTTTGGCTTCAGTGGGCAAGCTTATGTGCTGAGAGGACATCAGAAAGATTGGGTTCCTCCCTCAGCACAGCAATTTTTCAGCTCACCATGCTGTCTTCAAAGTGGGGACAAAATACAGGGAAAAGACAAACGTTTCTCTGTGATGTTTAGCCTTTGCAAGGTTGGAGTTCTTATTGTAACTGAGTTTGGAAGCATACTTGATCCTACTTCCATAGATAGATAGATAGATAGATAGATAGATAGATAGACAGACAGACATCCTCTTTAGTTAAATACTCAAAGGGGCTGAAGATGTAGCTTAGTGGTAGAGTGCTTGCCTGACGTGCTCAAGCCCCTGGGTTCAATCCCCAGTACCAAAACAGAAAAGAAAAAAAGAAAACTTCAAAGAGAAAACTTCACCAAGCAGAATACTGACTATACTGACTATAAATTGTTCCATGTACTTAAAGCATTTGTTTTTCAGAAAATGAACCCTTTAAAGAATTTTTATAAAAGTTTGTTTTATTTAAGGTTTATGACAAATTTTAAATTGTGCATGTTCATTTAAAAATCAATTTAAAATATAAAATGGTTTTGATGTTTTATTTCTCAATTTAAATGTATTTCTACATATTGAGATTTCAATTTCTTAATTTCATGCTGAGGAAATCTAATCATAGATTTAGGATCTAGGTATACTGTTTTTGTTATGAAATAGATGTTGACATAAAACCTGTTTGAAAAATAATACTTTATCTTTATCTGACAATATGTTTTAGGACACTGAAAGCCCGGATGAATAACTTTTTATTTTAAAAATGAAATCTGAGGCATTCAGACAAGCTATATACATCTTTCTCAAAGAAAGGTCAATTTTGTTATAATAGTTTTTTAAATTTCCAAATTTTTGAGAACTGACTTCATTGTCCTTTCTTAATAGAGAGGTATGTGCCAGGATCAAAAGGGGGAATGCAATCCAAGGGCCACGAATGAATGGTTATAGACCTGGCTGATGTGGGCCTGTGGGGTG
Source organism: Ctenodactylus gundi (assembly GCA_004027205.1). Taxonomy (NCBI): domain Eukaryota; kingdom Metazoa; phylum Chordata; class Mammalia; order Rodentia; family Ctenodactylidae; genus Ctenodactylus; species Ctenodactylus gundi. The sequence goes on from PVKB01000522.1 coordinate 623,119, forward strand.
AGGGGAAGTGCGTCTGTGGGAGGGCCGGAACGCCCTTGTCGGTGTCCTTGCGTATTCTGCAGGCCTGCGCGCCCTCTACTGGTGCGAGCGTATATGACCCGCTTCAGAGCCTGCACAGCGTTTGAACACCCAGTTTCTGTTTTATGGAAGAAACACAAACAAACAAACAAACAAAAAACCCATCTCTTAATATTGTGATTAGGAGAGGACCTTGGTTAACTTTTTCCATTTTAACCATTGCTTTTGTTAGAGCTTTTCCCGAAGGGAAGTATGTTCTTGACTTTCCACATGCCTTAAGCAGAGTTTCTGCTCTATTAATCTGCCCTCACCATGGTAACCTCAAAGACTGGGAAATCATGTGGCATCCCAGAGGTCTCTAGTTTTATCGCCAAGGTTGTCACCTCTTGCTGTTCTCTGCCCTCATTCTCCTCTTTGTCGTTTTCTGGCATTCTTCCCGCCCAAGCCGCTGTGTGCCCTCAGCTGAATACGGGAGAGCCAGGACCAGGCTTTCACGTCTGAGTAGTGCTCGCTTCCAGTTGCGAGCCAAGGCCCAACAGAAAATGCTGCAGCTCATCCATAATCCATTATCCGTTTTCCTCAAAAATGCACCGTCAGTGAAGGTCTAACTATAAGCATACTAATAAATAATCAAGTCTGAGTTTAAATCTTTCATTGAAAAAGTTTTTAGAAGTTCAGACTTTCTGGGTAGTGTTGATTTGCATTAAACTTTGAATTAGAAAACACCAGCTTTCAGAAACATACAAATTTTGAAACTAGGCCAACAATTATTGTATCAATAATTAAAATAGGAAAGTGACTGGGAAGTATTTGAGCATACTTAACAATGATTTAATAATTTTCTTCATATGTATATGCCTTATTAATTTGTATTGGCAATACAAAATGGATTTTAACACATGATGTTTTCAAATTCTAACTAGTAAAGTTCTTACTACAAATATTTTTGTTGGGGCTGGGGAAATGCTTAGCGGTTAAAGCTAAGTCAAGCACTAAGTATCCTAATTCGATGATTCCCTAGCAGCACATAAGCTGGGTGTGGTGGTGCACACCTGTATTCCCAGCACTTGGGAGGCTGAGACAGGAAGATTGCTGTGAGGCCAACCTGGGCTTCATAGTGAGTTTAGGGCCGGCCTGGGCTACAGTGTGAGACCCTGTCTCAAAAAATAATTTTTTAAAATTATATTTTCTCTTATAGAAATGATTACTTAATCAATTTGCCTTTAGGTCAGAAATAAGCTGATCATTTACCTAAGTCATTTAAATTTTTCTTTTTCTTTTTTGTCTTTTATCCTAACTTATTTTATTATTTGCTAGCAATATTGTGTCAAAGTGTTTCGTTGAGTAATATCTTTGAAAAACTTAAAATACTATGTTTGCTTCTTCAAAGTACAAAAGTCTGCTTTTATGAGTTGATATATATGGGCACTTCTAGGGTATTTTATTCCAATGGAATAATTCAATGTTACAGTATTTTTTAAAAGCCCTGTACAATCTCTTTTCATTGACAAGAATATAGTTTCAGGAAAGAATACTAATATTATTTCTTTCCTTCTTTCCACAACACAAACTTCACTTATTAAAAATTAAAGAAGGCTGGGGGCATAAATCAGCAGTTAAGAATGCTTGGGTAGAGATTGCCATGTTAAACCTTTTATTCAAGGCAAAATATTTCCTTTTCACAAGCCCAAAGTCAGTGTCATGGCTATCTTTTAGTTGTAAGGGAGGGAGGGTGGCTAAGAAATCAGGGAGAAGGAATGTCCTGATTTGACAGTAGGATGTTTTGGCCCCAAACACAATTAGAGTTCTGTCACCATGACAGAAGTGGGGGTGATTGGTGTCACTGGCCTCCCTTTCACTTTCTAAGTTTCCTTTAAGTATTCTCTGCAATACTGGCTCAGTGGCTGGAAATTCCTTTAAGCTGTCTCTGTCATGGAAAGTTTTAAGTTCTCCCTTTAAATTAAAAGATAATTTTGCTGGATATAGCAGTCTTGGTTGGCATTTATTTTTTTTAGTGCTTGGATGACATTGCGCCATGATCTCCTGGCTTTTAGAGTCTGGATTGAGAAGTCTGCAATTATCCTGACTGGCTTATCTTTGTAGGTCACCTTCTGTTTTTCTCTTACTGCTTTTAGTATTTTCTCTTTGTGTTGGGTTTCTAGTATTTTGGTTATGATGTGTCGTGATGAGGATCTCTTCTGATCAAAGTTGTTTGGTGTTCTATATGCCTGCGATAGTTCCATGTTCATTTCTTTTCTTAGATCTGGGAAATATTCTTCCATAATTTTATTAAACATGTCCTTTAAGCCTTCTGTTTTGTCCTCAGTCTTCTTCTGGACTCTCATAATTCTGAGGTTGTTTCTCCTTGAGTCATCTGTCAGCCTTTGTAATGATTCGCTTTCTTTCTTATTTACTTTGTGTTCTTCACAGCTTGTATGTTGCAGTTCAGTCACATTCTATTCTGAAGATGCTTAATGTGGTTGCTTGTTATTTCCTGTGTGTTTTTCACTTCCTGAATATCTGCATTCAGTTTTTCTATATCTCTGTTGTGTTCTTCTCTAATTTCTTATATTACCTTCATTATCTTCTGGTATATTTCTTCTATGGTCTCCTTTGCTTGCTTTTCAAGGCTTGATTTTTGCTTAGCTATGTGTTGGTGTAGCTTTTCCATTGTCAGTTTTATTTCCTGCCTTTTTTCCCGCTTTAATTCCTGCTTTAATGCAGTAAATATCTGGGCCCAGAAGTTACCATCCTTTTTGCCATTTTCATCTTTGGATTCTGCAATTTCAGTATCCCTGGTATCATCTTCTGGGGTGTCAGGTCTTTTTGCAGATTTGTTACCATGTTTCCCCATGGTTCTGCTATCTGGCTGTCTCTGGTGTGCAGGAAAGAAGGGTTTGGTGAAGGCCCAGTCCTAGATGCCTCTGGAATCCTCTGGCCCAAGGGACAAACATGGCGTTAGAATTCCTAGTCATAGATGCCTCTGGAAGCCTCTGGGGCTCAGGATTGACAGGGTGATGTAATTCCCTGGAAGCCTCTGGAAACCTCTGGCTCACAGGATGGATGGGTGATGGACTTCCTGGTCCTAGATGCCTCTGGTGTGCAGGGCAGCGGTGAACCAGAAGCCTCTGGTGCATGCTAGAGGATCGGGGTGATGGTCCCCCTTTTGAAGTGTCTTGTTTCCCCAGTCCACTCAGCAAAGCTTTCCATCTACCCTGGCTTCCCTTCCCAGAGCGGGGCTCTCCACCCTCAGAGCAGAGGTGCCCTGAGCTGTTCAGGGGATCAGCAGCATTTTCCCCTCTTTTTTCCTCTCTGCCACTTATACCAGTTTCTTCCTAGGCACTGTTTAAGGGTGACCCCAAGCCATGATGTGCTCTTCTGAGCTTTCTTTTACTCTAAAGGGTTCAGTCTTGGGCATTTTTTTTTTTTTCCTTCTTTTTAAAATGGCTCCTGCTGATGTGAAGGCTGCTGAGCCCTGTCTCTGATCTGAGTCCCGGAGCCTTTTATAGGGGGAGCGCATGCTGCATTTGTAGTCCACACACCCGCGGGTTGGTGTTTTGGAGGCCGGGGCCACCAGCTGCCGACAATTCCCACTTCTCCTGATCCACGCTCACCTCAGGCTGAGGTTCTGGCTCCGGACCTTCCTCCCTCTGGTCTGTGGATGCCGGCAGCTCAGGGCCACGCTGAGTCAGCTGCTTCTTTCCTCCTCTTCCGATGTGACTTCAGGATTGCTGACCTGCCCACAGCCTCCTGTCCATTGTTGGGGTGCTCCATCCTCTCCCAGCTCTGTCAGATGTCCCAGGCCCACGTGAGCTTTCCTCCGTCCGCAGCTGCCTGAGGCTCCAGCCATTTGCAGCTGGCTTGCCACGGCTTCCTGGGCTGCTGGGATTTTTTTTCTCTCTGCTTTTGATGATCCTTCGAAAATTCTGACCTTCTCCTGGCCACCTTTCCGTTGCTGGGGGTGCTCCCCTCTTTCCTAGCTACACTGAACACACTTTTTCTAACTAAATTCTCAACTTTTTAAGTGGGTCAATGAGGAGACATTGTGCAGCACTGTTACTCAGCTGCCATCTTGATCTAGGAAGTCCCCTAGATCACAAAATTCTTAAAGAACTTACTGTGAGCCTTCCTGCTGGAACTCCATGTAGGAGGAACCTGACCAGGTTTTCTTAGAGCACGTGCCTTGCTTCTTTCAGGTCCCAATTCTACCTTTAAAAGAGACTTTGAATGAAGAAGCGTGGGTTCTGCTTCATACAAGTAGGCAATATGAATCCTAAATCGGCTCCCTCCATTCCCATCCCCGATAAATTTGATTAGATTGCACGGTTGAACATTTTTTTTTCAACTTCTACTTATGTCCTCCACATGTATTCTTCCTGTGACTGGTAACAGTCTCTAGGCAGGCCATCCAAACCAGAGACTTGGGAGTCTTTGAGGTGGCCTCCCTCTCCATCTTGCCAATCATTTTGAACTGTTTGCTTGTCTCTGTTTCTGCCATTGCTCTAAGTGCAGGCCCTAATCTTTACTCCCATGAAATGGCCAAATCCTTTGGATTAGTTGCCCTGCTTCCAATCTTAACTTTCCTAAAAACTACCTTTACCTTTCTATTTCTTGCAGAGAGATCTTTTTATTAAAAAAAAAAAAGTGTGTATTTATCAAGGCCTGATGGTACAGGCTTACAATCTCAGCACTCTTGGAAGGCTGAGGCAGAAGGATCCCAAGTTCAAGCCCAGCCTGGACAACCTAGTGACTTCGCAAGACCCTTTCTCAAAACCAAAAGTAAAAATGGACTGGTGATGTGACCCTGAGCTTGACCCCTAGTACCACAAATAAATAAAATTTAATTGAACTTAAAATGTATATTCAGCCATGTCATCACTCTGTTTTAAAAACTTAGCAACTTTCCTGTTGTCTGCTCAGGGAGCCACATCGGCTTCATCCCGCACATGCTTTACCTACTATTTATTCAGCTGGAAGCAACTAGTTGGATTTCCCTTCTCGTGCTCTGCCATTCCCTTCTAGCCCGCTGTGTTCTTGAGGTTGCTTCTGTCTACAATAACCTTGTCCACCTAAATATCCCCTTTTGCTGGTTGACTGTTAGTCTTTTTTTTTTTTTTTCTAAACACTTACCTGATTGGGGAAGGCTCCCCTCTTTTTACCATCAAGCTATGTAGCCTTCATGCTAATAGTGTCCAGGGCCTTTCTTTGCTCTCCTGAATGCAAAAGTGCATTCCCTGAGGGCAAAGGTGTTTCTTTTTTGTGCCTGGGTGCCTGGCACAAAGTGCACAACTAATTCATTTCTGCTGACTGGCTAAATGAATGAGTAGGCGAGAAAAAAGATGGCTTTTAGGTGTGTCAAATAGGCTGAAATGCTATTAATACAATTTTGACATAGCATAGTGTTTGTATATCAGCCTATCTATTCTTCGTCTGTTTACTCTTACCATGTGAATGCTGTGTTTCATTCCTGTTAAAGATGTGTTCTCCATTTGGTTTTTAGGTTAAAGCCATTTACATCCATTGTGACATGTTCTCAGTCCAAAATGGCTTGCTGACACCAACACTAAAGGCCAAGAGACCTGAGCTGAGAGAATACTTCAAAACACAAATAGAAGAGCTTTACTCCATCTCCATGTGAGGCTCAAGGGAGGTTCTTCTCAGTATAATGGACTGTGCAGCAATATTATAGTCAATCTTGAAAGCAAGGAGCCAAAATGACATCGCCGAAAATGAATGAGCACCTGATTTTGAGCCTTTTCCTGTCCCAAGAGGTCTTTAACAATATTTTCTCTATCATCACCTAGTACACTTTATTTTTTATTAAAATATTGTAGAAAGCTGCAAAAATACTGCAAATGGCAATGTAAAAATCAAGACAGTTTCTTAAGAACTGTGTACTACTAAAAGTAATATATTCTCAATATTCACAGAACTATTAAACATAAAGGAAAAGCATAACTGATATATTGTACTTGATTATTTATAAAATAATAACTATATATAGCAAATGTGTAGGCAATGTGGACTACCTCATTCAATAACTGATTATCAAAATCACAATTAAATCAGACCTAAAAGTCAAAACAAGGAATACAGAATTATGCTAAAACAAAACAAGATCACTTACTGTATATGACTTCAGATTCTTTAAACATGACAATCCTTATTGATGTGAAGGTTTCTGGTTTTTACATTTGTTCATGAAAAGTGCAAGTTCAAATATTCTTAAAACAAATGTTATATTTATATAACAACTTACAGAGATCTTTCAGTACATTTTCTCATTTAATCACATTAATATATTCAGGAACTACCTACAAAAATGTAATGTAAAACCTATACAAGGATAGTATGCATATATTTGTGAATTTCTCTCTGCAATGAATTCTAAAAGATGTCTGTTGGCTCTGTAATGAATGGACCTTGGGGAAGACTTGAGAGAAAAAACTCAGAGTTACTTCTCAGGTGAACAGCAATTAATGTGCTGTGCTCCTTGCTAAAGTCCTTCCCTCTCATCCTGTTTATGTCCCTGCCAGGCTTGGGAAGACCCATATGGCTGTAATTCTGAATAAGTTCATTGTCTTTCACTATGACTATAAATTCAGGATGTGGGAAGGAGTAGATGTTATTTCCAAAGAAAATAATTTTAATAACATAATCTTTATAGTTCCATCATAGAGAAATATCTGCTAGTGGCATAATTCCATCCCTAGAATCTTTAAATGCTCCTAAGTTTAACCATAAAACTCTCCTTTTTTAACATTATGTATTTAGATACAAGCTATACCTGGGTGCCAAGAATTTGATATATGTAGAATTAGAGCCTTGATTCCTTGGACAGCAGTTCAGGCTAAAGATGATGTGCCTAAAGAAGGTATGGTCCCTAGGAAAGTGTTTTGTTTCTGTAGGGACATGACTCTGCAAATGTGAACAATTCATATGTAAGTCACATGTTAATTCAAAATATTTGTGCTCAGTGTTCCAATGTAAAAGCTCCTTTCCCCTGGAGGAAATTCAAACTGTAAATGAGTGCTGCAAGTTAAGATTGCAGAATCACATGGACCTATTGGATGAACCAGCATCAATGAGCATACTCTTATATTTCAATCTTGTCAAAAGTGGACCACGTATTGTTTTGATTTTTTTTTTTTTTTACTTATTCCTTGGGTGTATCATCTCTGAAGACAACTGTTATACTTAAAAATTCGACCTTTAATAAATGAACTAATTCTGTGCACATTAATTTTAAAGGTATTTCTGACTAAAAATATACTTAAAATGTCCAAAGCCACACCTGTATAGCTCTGGCTTTATAAATATTTAATATACATTTGATCAAGAATTAAAATTAAATGGGAAAAGCATTAGCTAAATTGGATAGTCATGCTGTCTTAAGGCCATGCAGCTTCACATTTCAGAAAATTGTTTCACTTGTACTTTCACTTAACTAAAGTCCACGTTTGGCTTTGATTCCAAAAGTAATTTTGAACAACGAAATTAAACAAATGATTTAAAACTTATTTTGATTCTACTAATATCCCTACATTAGTTAGGTATGATGAGTTGTAAGCAACTTCTTTTTGTCCCTCAAAAGATCTTGTGTTTCTACATGGTTTCCTGATCTGTGTGAAAATCATCACACTGGGGCCCATAAACAGGTTAGAGCAGATGTGATGGGAAACATCAGTGGCAGGCCCTACAACTCCTCGTGTGTACATTCATCTGTTCCTCTAACTCCATGTAATTTGGTAATAAAGGAGAAATGAAACAGTATGTATTTAATGGAAAAAAATTAGCATCTTGCTTCTGACTTCCAGACCTTATTTTTTTGCTTGGGAGAAAAATGTTTGTGTTTCTCATTAACCAATATAGAAAAAGACTGTTACTTACAAGTCATAATCACATTGGGCATTGGAGCCTATTTAAGTCTAGAGGTGCAATGGAAAACCAGTTTCTTAAGCATAAATAAGGTCTTAAATGTTTGACCTTTTAACTTATTTCTCATTCAAGCATGTCAGAAATTTTCACATTTTGCAAACCAATTTTGTTGTGTGCATTATAAAATAGAACATCACCTATTCTTTTCCTTTTCCCATAACAGATGTCTTTATCATACCAAGATTTCTCCTCCAGTACATAGACCTAGCTGCATGTATTAGGAGCTGAAACTCAAAAGTCCAAGGCTTAAATATGCCTTGTCTCTCTCACCTACACAGTTTTTCATTCTATACTTAGGTAAAACTACAAGCATGAGAACACACACACACACACACACACACACACACACACACACACAATGGAATTTCCAGTGGAATTTTTGGCAATCAGGTAATTTATTTTAGTAGCTTGAAATTAGCATCTAATGACTATATTGCCCATTAAAGCACTAATAATCTTCTATTTTTCTGCCATAAATATTATTCCTTATGTTTCAAGTGTGTAAAGCACAAGTGTGATACAGTTATTTATAATACAAAATATTATGAATGTAAAGAGTGGAGAAATGTATTTTGCATGAAAACCGAGTACTTACAAACTTGCTTAGTATCTCAGGAAAAAAGAATGAATGACCATATGTAAAATTGGTAAGCTATCAGATGACTGTATTTTCTTGCCAGTTTTTGTTTTAAGGAAGCATTTAAATCAAAGGTAAAAGGATCCTAGTAATTTTACATTTTCTCTCAAGTATGCTACATAATCTTGTCTGTGAATCTGCAATTAACTACAACAAGAACGAAATTAGTATCCAAGTGAGGATCAAATCCCAACTCTTCAGCAAGAATATATTCATGGTTGTAACACAGAGGCAATAGATAATATTTGGAATACAAACGTTTCTGAACTTGGTCCCAAGTGGAAAAGGTTTGAGAGATGACAGTGGCATTTAAACATTCATTTGACTATTATTTTCATTTTCCTTATTGAATCATTGAATGAATGCATGGGGGAAAATGGACTCTTTTTGAAGAATTGCTTATTCTACTTTCAATTTTTGAAAATCAAAGGGATTAAAATATTACTTTTTAAAATGCATAAAGGTATCTTAACTGTAATTATATTTTCATTTGCTTTGTTATAATAGCATGCATATAAAATATATAAGCATTTATGAACACTTTTGTAAAAAATAAAGATTTTTTTCATTTCTCATGACTGCTTATGTTCACTGTCTATATAAATTAATTCCCTAGTAGGGGTATATTTGGTAGTCAACAGTTGATAGTACTTCTGGAGCCAGAGTATCAAGCTAGATTACTAACAACATTCTTCAATCCTCTGCATCCTCTGTAAGTTTCTCCAAACTCCAAAATCTTGTGGTGCATACAAAGGATGCTCACCTCCACTCAAGCCTCTGTTACAGCAGCTCTCACAATCACCAGATGTCTCCTGAATTCAAATAATCTTTATACTTTTAGAAGAACAAATAACTACTCAAATTTTCCATCATGATGGTCTTCAAAACATTCTCAATATCTCTTGGTAATATACAAATTAGGCCTTGCCTAAGCCATGCAGATTCTACATTCTCCACACATTTGTTATCATTTGCTCCCCTCTAGTTTCACAGCTGCTCATGTAGTTTACATATTTCCCATCTTAACAGGCGTATGACAGGAATTTCTTAAGTAGTCTTCATGTTCCCCCACCAACTTTCTCAAATTTCACCTTGCACATTTCAGATAGGCAGTCTTTCTACATTGACAATCTGGTCACCTCGATTTCCTGCTTAATATTTCTTCAATGACTTCCCATAGTTTCCAGGATACAGTTCTGACTCCTTGGTTCAGTACACAGGGACTAGCATCTCTTCTCTTTTGCCTTCCTTGTTGACCTTTGCCTCCAGTCATACTAGGTACTTTTTCTAGTGCCCCCAAAGCATCATGCTTTCTAGTGCCTTCATGCCTTTGCACATACCTGAGCTCTTTCCCTAAAATGCCCTTTCCTTTAACTCCCCAATTCCTCCTTTCATCTCTGGAAACTGATCTTCAAAACTATGTAACTTCCCTTATGGTTGATAGGTTGATGTTCCTTCTACTCCACCCTCACTCAGAGTGGATTGGTTGAGAATTTAGCCCCAGAGTGAAAAGGCTGGCCCATTTTTTGAGTGAGTGCTCAAGAAATAGCTACTGAGAGAAAAATCCTTTTGGCCTTTTGTGTGCATTGCATAGCATTACGATTGTAATACATGAAGGTACATTTGATTAATCACTGTGATTCACTGCATTCTTGTAAACTAAGCCAAAACCAACTGGTTTTCAGTTGGACCTTTAAAGGCCATCCATAGCACCACAAAATTTCTTGGTGCATTACTTCATAAGAAGACATTATTTAGGCATTTAGATCATTGAACTGCAGATTTTCTTCACCAAAAGCCCTAAAGGGAGAGAGGGGCCAAGAGTCTTGGTCTGTAAACAAGAAAATTACTGTCAGTGTATTATGGATGTGATTAAAGGATGTTGGAATATGGTAATTGTTTTATTCTGCAGCAAAACTGTGAGATCCTTGACTGAAAAAGGAGGACTAGGGGTATAGTTTAGCAGTTAGAGAACTTGTACAAGGCCCTCGGGTTCATTTCCCCAGCATCACATAAACTGGACATCACCTATAATCTCAGCTTTTGTGAGGTTGAGGTAGGGAAAAAATAATCTAAAAGAAGACCATTTTCTGATTTACCTGCATGTCCTCAGGACCTACCACAGTGCCTTTTGAGTAAACACTGAATCAATTACTCAGAGAACTTGTTTATCTCACTAGACAAGAATTCCTATTCTCTGTTCTTTACAAAGGTATAATTTGATGATTAATTTTATATGAAATCTACCATCATATGTGTTTCTATGAGCAGATTTTTAAATCTAAAACATTCAGAGTGTCTTTGTTATAAAAATATTGTGATATATAGGTACTTATATTAATACACACAATTTTGGGATTTAAACAACTTTAAGCTTTTTGTAATCTCTTCTCTATAGACTGCATTTTTCAAGGTTGTGAAATGCTGTGGTTTTGTTTGTTTGTTTGTTTTTCTGTACTGGAAACCTAACCCAGGGCCTTCACACTAAGCTATATCTCCAGCACATTTTTTCAATTTTGATTTTGAAACAGGGTTTTGCTAAATTACCAAGGCTGGGCTAGAATGTATGATCTTCCTGTTTTAGCCTGCCAGAGTGCATGGATTACAGGCCTATTTCACCACACACAACTTCTTTTTTTCTTTTTAATAAGAGTTTTATTATATGTGCAATCTACTTATCAGATACAGCCAGATGGTTCCACCTGTGTGTGTGGAGAGAAAAGGAGATCATTTTTACATCTATCCAACTGGCAGAATAGACTTAAGTCCCAAGTAGAGGGGAGTCCCTGTGGAATCCTCTGTCTTGACCACAGGGATGCCCACATGTCTAGGGGGTCGCTCTTGGGCACAGGCTAATGCGCTGTGCTGGTCCTTGAGAAGAAGTTTCCCTTGAGCCCATGATCTTGGAAGGCTTAGTTAGACTCTCAAATACCATACCCTCTCAGTAAATGGTATGGTAGCCTCAGGGTCTTAAGTTTTCTTCAAGTAAAGTAGAAGCTCCTTGTTTCCTAAAAGAGCAACAATTCCTTTTTGACCTTCCTGAATTTTTTTTTGTGGACATTTTTCATTTTCATTTTCAACTTTTTTTTGTTTTTTTGTTTTTGTTTTGTTTTTGTTTTTGTTTTTTTTTTTTTGAGATAGGGTCTTGCTCTGTAACCCAGGCTGGTCCTTAACTCACTATGGAGTCCAGGCTGGTCTTGGATGCAAGGCAATCCTCCTGTCTCAGCCTCCCAAGTGCTAGGATTACAGGTGTGAGCCACCACACCCGATTTATGTGGTGCTGGGGAATCGAACTCTGGCACTTAGTGCTTGCCGTAGCAGTTGCTAGACAAGCGCTTTAACTGCTGATCCATTCCTCTAGCCTTATTTTTAACCTTTTGCCATTACAAATAACACAGAATGACTATTCTTGTATGATTCTATTTTTCTCATATATATTGTGGTATTAATTATGGAAATACGATTGTTCTATAAAAGGGTATATACTTATAAAATTTTATTTATTTATTTTGGGGAAGAAAGATTTATTTTAGCTCACAGATTCAGGTCTTACACAGTCCATTCATGGGCGTCTGGCAACGAAGTTGACCTTCCTTTATAGAGGCTGACCCCCAGATTTATACCCTGTGCTCAGAGGCCTAACACTCCTTGACGAAGGCCGCATGCGGTGCTGATAGGAAGGGTGACGGAGGAGTAGGTGCTGTTGGCCCAGTCAGACTAATGAGCAAATCCAGAGTAAAGAAGCGACCTTCTGGATGCGATATATTTCTCCCAGTCCTTCGAGGGACGCTGCTACCCTTGAGGCCTAAGAGCCCAGCTCCTAGGGGGCGGGGCCGCCTCCAGAGGGCGGGGCGGGGTCCTCCAAGTTCCCAGAAGGCGCCTCGCGGCCTGGCCCGCATAAAAGGGCGAGAGCGCCTTCCGGCGGCTACAGTCTCACGGTGGTGCCTTTCTGGGCCTCTGTGTGTCAGGCTGCGCCTCACGCCCTCTTCCCTCTCACTGTACCTCCGACCAGACGGGCCTTCGCGGGCCGAGGGGCTCGCTCGAGGCCTCGGGGTGCGATGGCGCTGTGGCCGGTCCGGGTTTACACTCGCACGAAGCAGCCGGGCCGTAGGCTCAACCTAACCCCGGCGCTGGAGCCAGGGCCGCCCTCGAGGACCGAGGCGCCTCAAGGTCCGGTCGCGCCCGCGCTGGGAAGGCGGGTGGGGAGCCGGCCCGTCCCCAGGATCCCTGCCGTGGCGCTTGACTCTGAAACTTGGCGCCCTTTTGCAGGCCCGAAAGGAAAAGGCAAAGAGCGCGGTTTGCCGAAAATTGCGGAGAGAGCCGAGCGGGGCTGGTCGAGTCATAGTGGCTCCGAGCTGCCCAGGTTCGTAGCCGAAGCGCCGAGATGCCGGACTTCTTTCTCAGAAAATTTCAATTCTAATTACTTACTGATAGGGTCACCGCTTTTAATTCTCAGTGACAACGCAGAAAATTTATAGTCTGATCTCATTCTTCTTAGAACATAGACCCAGAAATTTGATTTCAGAGTTTTTTTGTTTTGAGACTGGAGATTGAATTCGCGGCCTTTTTTATTTTTTATTTTGTGGTAGGGGCTGACTGAACTGCTAAGTTGCCCAGGGTGGTCTGGAACTTGCCTCCAGCTGTGGCCTCCCAGGTGCTACAATTATAGGCGAGAGATACCACACCTGCAGCTTTTTTTTTTTTTAATAGAAGGGTTGAGAGTACAGTTCAGTGGCTAAAAGGAGAAAAAGGGGACTTACTGAGCTTTCCTAGCACGGTTTGGGTATTGGTGCTGACCATCTGGTCCTTCTTCATGAAGATGCTCTTAAAAAGGCTTGCAGATTTCAAATAGTGTGGACAGAGAGTTTGAGAGTCCACTCCAGATGGTGCAAACTAACTGTGTTTGTTTGTTAGCATTCAATTAAGAGATGCGGGAGAGAAAAGTCTGCAAGAAGAAAACACTGGTGAAGAAACCCACGATGAGATTGCTCCGTTGAGCGTATGTTTTTTTTTTTTTTCTCTTCTATCACTGGTTAAGCCTAGCAGTAGTAGCCCAATGTACTTAAGAATAAAATGGTCGTTGTTAAGTAGAAACTGTTTAACATTTCTAATATTTTTTTGTAAACAGTAATTTCTTTAGACAGGCGGACCTTGAATTTCTGACTTAGATTCGTAGGCCATACGCTTTCATTTTATTTTTTTAAATTATCGGAGAAATGTACATTACTAATTTCCTGTGATAGATTCAAAACTTGCCTCCTTTTTGTTTTTGTAGTACTTAAACGTTTTAAAGCCATTGTCACACTGTCCAATTGTATTTCTGTTAACCACTAAAATCATAGTTCCTTACTAAGGTTCAGTGTTAAGAGAGCAATTCAGTATTCATTCATTAGAACGTTTAACTTCTTGATACGATGTATTTAATACTAATTCTGCACAATAATTTAATGTTGTAGAGAAGTAATTTGGGGCGACTGGGATTTTAAAAAACTGTTTGTGAGTCATGATATTAGCTTGATAATCAAATTCCAGAATTTTAACTTATATATTCCACTATACCATGTGGAATGCCAGCTTCAACATTTTTAAAAAACCACTTTTAAAAAAGGTGATTATCCTATATTTTAACAGTACATCGTAAAATAATCCTTGTAGATGATTTTACTGGGCAAAAAAGAAGCATTTCAGAGTTTCTTCTATTTTTGCATATTTCTTTCTGCCCTTTTTTCTGTGCCTTTTAAAACACTGTAAATTGTTACATTACCTCTTTTCCTAATATTAAATATGATTTTGTGTCTTTGTGATGTTTTGATTTGTAAATAGGTACACTGTAGTTTTTGTAACTGTTTTTCTGAGATTTGGAGATTAAGATTTTTTTTTCCTAAGGTTTTACTTTTGTAGATATTAGCAGTCATCCTACTGCAGAAGTTCTTTTAAAAATACTGGTGCATAAGTTTTTTTGTGTGCTTAAGAACCCTAAGGTAAATATTTTGTATTGTATTTGTTGTATTTGTATTGCATATATTGTTACCCTAAGATAAATATCTTGTAGTGGATGAAAAAATGGATTGTGTGTGCATTTTTTTATTCTTATCCTACCCAAAACCATATATATGTAATATAAGTAATAATATATATAATAGATGAAAAGTATTTTATTTTCCATAACTTTGAAGTTGATACTTTTTTCATAAGTTTTTGGGTATTTGGTTTTTGTATGTGTGAAACACCTACTCATTATATATTAATAATAGTATTATATATTCATAAATATTTCTGTATTTGTGCCTTTAATTTTAATATCTTAATCTTTCAGTTTATTTATTTGCCTTTATATTTAGAGAAAGGAAGTCCTTCCTACATGATGAGAAAAATAATTCACCTTCATCTTACTGATTTATCTTACTTTTTTTTACTGGTTTATTTCACAGCACTGAGTTGGATATTATATTGTTGATTCCTTGGATGTGTCAGTACAACTGATATTTAGTTTTGGATTTACAATTAAATAACACTACATCTGTGATGAGTTAGGTGAATCTATTATATGCCTGAGACTGATACACAAAAACATTTGTTTTTCATTTCAGAATAACCAAGTCAGTGTGATATTAAGATATTAAATCTTATTCTTTTTGTTCTATTTTTCTTATTCCTCATAGGAATCAGTGATTGACGACCTCCAACTTGATAGTAATTCATCAAATAGTGAACTAATATCAGGTAAGACTATCACATGTATGAATTCTCTCAGCTTTCTCTTTCCTCCAAACTGTATCCATGTGCATCTCTCTACTCAGGCTATAGGTCCAGGAATTTGGAGCATCACATATTCCTGATGTCATGGGTATAGGTAGTGTTGAAACTAGGAGTTTTGGAATCTATAATGACAGTTAGATGATTTGATCCCCACTTATGCCATCTCAATGCATGGAAAAAAAACCCACATCAAGGTACATTACATAATTTTAAAATCTTTAGAATAGAGAGAGCAATCCTTTAGTTTTCCAGAAGAAAAATAGTCAGTTGCAAATAGCAGTCAAGAGTACGATGACATTGCATGGAGTGCAATATCACATACCTGTCCCATCACTGGTCAACTTAAAATATAAAATAAAAATAAAAAAAGATGGGCTGTATAAATAACACAGTGGTTAAAACACTTGCCAAGCAAGTGCAAGGCCCTGAGTTCAGTTCCCCAGCACTGTATAAGCCAGGTACGGTGCCACATGCCTGTAATCCTACTACCTAGGAGACTGAGGCAGGTGGATTGCCATGAGTCTGAAGCCTGGGCTCCATTGTGAGTTCAGGACCAGTTTGAACTACAGAGTGATACTCTATCTCAGACAGACAGACAGAGATACGGATATAGCTTGGTGGTAGAGTGCCTCCTGGGTTCAGTCCCTGATACTGGGGGGAAAAAAAGATAATAACATTGGACTACTGCAAAAGCAAATCTAAGAAGAAGCTAGAATGTGGTGAGGGAAAATGCATTTGAAGTTCTAAAGAGAATTGATTTTGCAAAGGCAGGATGGACATATCCAAAATTGATTTAGATTTCGAGACTGATGATGCCATCTATTACCAACATGGTTTTGGGAAGGTTAACCTCTGTAAAAAAAGAAAAATTAAAACAAAACAACAAAACTCACAGGCAAACTTGA